>QLOI01000260.1:0-43250 GCA_003313605.1 Tuber umbilicatum | reverse complement strand
ATTAACTCCCGGAACTCGTATGGTCCAATAACATCCCATGATTCTTTGACTGCAGCACGTAATCGATCATATGTCATGTTTTCCGGAAAATTATCCTGTAGATAATTTTTCATGACATGCCATACTCGTTCAATCGGGTTCAAGTCCGGTGAGAATGGAGGCCAGTAAATAACTTGAATTCCTCTTTCCTGAAGTTCAGTAGCTGTATCAGCAGCTGCGTGGCCTGGTGCCCCATCCTGCATCAGTTTCAAATATATCCCATTGCGCCAGCATAATTCAAAGTACCCATGTATGATGGGAACTGTGTGTGCACAGTAGGTTTCTGAACTGATTGACCCCCAATCCTTCTCCCAGAAGATTCCTGACCCTGTATATCTCCATGGAAACAGCCCCAAAACATCCATCCTTTCTTTCTCTGATGCTTTTCAACAATACATGTTGGATCCCACTCCTCTCCAGCCCTTCTAGTAACCCAGGTTCTTGTGTGTCTTCCACCCGTGATCCAGGTTTCATCAGTCCACAGGATTGAATACCACTGGTCCATAGTCCAGTTCACATGGTCATGAGCCCATTGAAGCCTAATAACTCGATTTTGTTCACTGATTGGTGGTTTTCTCATAGCGAGACGGTGGTGAAAGCCTTCCTTAATTAATGCTGATCTTACGGCAGTTTTTCCTACACCCAACTCCAACTCTTCAGCAAGCTGCTTGAAAGAAAGGCGCCGGTTACGGGCTGATGAGCAGACATAGGCGATAAGGTCTTCTATTTGTGCTTGAGAAAGGATAGGTGGGCACCCTGGCCTCTTCTTTGGAGTCGCCAGTGAGGTACATGCATACTGGATTTGACGGAGAGAATAACCGGTTTTCTCTTGGATCCGGGCATAGCGCCATCCAAGCGAGTGTAAAAGTTGACAGTCTCGTCTCTGATCTCGTGTGAGGTGGGAAGTCCTGTGATGCTCCATTTGGGTATGATACTGGTATATGACTCCAAGTTCTTCATTAAGTGAAAGATTCTGGCGAAGTCAAAATTGTGGAAAACTTTTCACGTTCACCTAACTCCTCACACTATACCAAATCCACTCCCATTACCCCAGCTAGCGCGACCCCCCTGCTAGTCAAGTATACAAAACTTACCAGCTGTACCTCCGTAGTATTGTTCCAAACCCTACTCCACATTATCGCGAAGCCATGGCCCACCTGTATATTATCTACTAGCATTTGAAAATCATGCGCAACTCTAGCATATCGTATTGACCACATTAGCCGGCGAGATTCATTTAGTACTAGTTCCCCAAGAGCTTCCCTTGTGAACCTCCCTAGCACGTCACTCGAAGCTGCTCTTTTCCTGAGCGCGCCAAGCCAAGTCACGTGTTATTACGGGGAGGCCTAAAACATGAGCACAACAACCATAGTAGAGCGAAAATTCCAACCACAGCAGCATACTTCCCTCCTCCTGCCGCAGAGTTCAAGAGATGCCACAACTGAATCCCCTCTCAAATCTCAGACTCGTGACATCCTCAATAGTTTCAGCAGCCCAACTTCTACCTCCGCATCCTCAATTTCATCCACGCCGAGACCTCTATCACCCAATTTTTTGCCCTACTACCGGCACCTCTTCGCCAATCCACTCCAGCAGCACTGAGAACCACCAGCGCATTCCTCAGTGAACGCGGTCTCAAATGCTCTCCTCTCTATCCTCTTCAAACACACGACCGCTTCGGTTCCATTTACTTTGTAACCCTGGGTCTTGCCCCTGCCCCTTGGCCCTGCATTGCTACGTAGTTTGAGGATGGATGTGCTGCTATGGTTGCAGCAACTTCCTTGCCGTGTATCGTAAGGCCCCACTGCGGAAGCCCGCCGCTAAAACACCTGCGCTTGTGTCGGGGATGTGCAATTCCTTCCTCTGGCACAGTCCTGTGCTCGGTCCCCGCCACCCCGCCTTACCTCCCCTCCCCTTTCCACCCAGCCCTACTCCTAACCGTACTGGGAAGGTGTCCTAAAAACCCAGCCCGCGCAAAATGGCAGTGAGGAGAGCCACCAGTGCCACGCAGCCCTAACCTTCATGCAGGAAGTTGTTCTGACAACCCGATGGTTGCCGCCGGTGGGCGCGTGAGGCCCGCAGGCCGCGTAGGCAATGGACATCTCCCTGCATCCGAAAGAAAGATGCCCGAGGAACCCATCTAGACCTTTCGGCTTTGTGTTTGAATATTGTGACCATAGTCATGGGGAGGTATGTTAACTTGACCAGAGCAGGTCAGATGGGCCAGTAGAGAAGTTCTTGAAAACACCCCAGAACCCAGTGCTATAGCGGCAGCGATATACTAGCTAGCGCTAGAGGTGCATCCGGCTACGCAAAAGCACCCAAAGGATCGTGGAAAACACGTGAAAGACACTGTCCGCTGACACTTAAACCCTAACCCCGTCTTTACAATATCTCACTCGACTAATGGTCTATCAATTGTGGTAGTCTTGCTATACCTCGCAGGGCGTGATATGCCATCCTGCATTGCTAGCTGGGTAAGGTGTTAGAATAAGCTTGGTGAGGAATATTCTTATCACGTGGTTCCCAAGTGTCAGACAGGCTGACTTAGACTATAGCTTGAGGGCTTGGCCAGTTTCAAGTTTGGCTGGTGTTATTGTCAATGAAAGTGATATGGGGGTGTTTCTACACTATTTATTTCCATTTTAAGTAAGTATGGATGGTAGTATATAGTATTGTAGGACTCGTTTCAGTCAATATTTAGCCTTCCTATCTATGATACTTTTTTTTCCTCTTATCTCCCAATCTTCGCTTGGCTAGACTCGTGTCGCGAGGGTTAATCCGGGTCAAGTTCCCACACCTTCGAGCAGCGTTAGCCTGTGAGAGTGCCTAATAGGGAAAATAAAGATATTGGGGTTACACACATCTTGTCCACGGCTTCTGGTCCCTCAGCGTGTCAGACAGTAGGGTAAACCATAGCACCATACAACGTATTCCTACCAACAGTGTCGGAGCCCTTGGGAAGGGCTAGTACTAGTCGGTAGTTGTTCGAAAGCGATTCGAACCNGGGGGGGTTAGCGAAAATATGGGTCCTGGGGAACCGGTATGAGGCCAATGATTTACACCATGGCGGAGTATCTAAAATTTACGACTACCCCAACATAACGCGATGGTCGCATCACAGATTTGTTCCAGCTCTCATACGTTTGCCGAGAATGTGCGACAACCCCACCCATACCTTCCCTCCTTCTACGAACCACCAAGGACCGGGTTCAAAGTTTTTAGGTTACTCAGGCTTTTTTTCTTCCGAACTTCCTAGGAAACTACCGTACATACTATATCATAGACCACTGTACTATGTGAATATATATGGTAGCTTTCCATGCAGCCAAAATTTCCGGCTTATGTACAACGGCGAGCTCGGGAGGGTGGGGTGTGAGTATAAGTTTTTATTAGGTAGCTACCCTTGCGCTAATATAATGGTTTCGCTTGGGCCCAGCATGGGTGGGGGAAAACTTACCTGGTGGGAGAAGTGAGGGGTGTGGGAATTTAAAAGAGGTTTGATAAAATAGTTGGTACTTTGCGGGGTGCGGTGAGTAAATTGGGGCTGGTTTACGCCTGCAATATTGTCATCAGGGAATCGCAACGTGTAGGGTCGATGGACCCTTTCACAGTGGCCTCGGGAACTTCTATACTAGGGCCTCCGGTAAGAGAAAGAATAGTTCATCCGCGGCTGTATATCTGTACATCTATCTATGATATCTATCGCTAGCAGGAGAATACGAGGAAATAGGTACACAGTAAAAAGGAGAGATGAATGAGATTTTTTAATGAGAGATCTATTAAATCGGGAATGGTAATTAAGATAAATAGTATAATTTATAATTTAACAAATGAAATAGTCCACCAGACGCAGTTAGCTAAAGGGAATGAAAAAAACTCATGAGCCTTAATTCATAAAGATTAGCAATTGCGAGGAGGATTCAGAGCGGTATATGCCTACATACAAATAGGAGTTCCGCCACTACCGGGAGATCTTCAGTTGTAGGACTTTCATCGAGGGCGCTCGGAGGGAGGAAGAAAATACGGCGATGCCAACAATAGCGTATACTAGGTTGCTCAAGGCTGAGCAAAGTTGGCACCGAGAAGGAGGAATCGCGCGGCATTTGAGCGTAATCAATTGGGCGCCCAGTATTCTGCTTCATTTTAGTGCTTTCACATCTAGTGGGGTTACTAGGTA
The DNA here is from genome assembly GCA_003313605.1 of Tuber umbilicatum. NCBI lineage: Eukaryota > Fungi > Ascomycota > Pezizomycetes > Pezizales > Tuberaceae > Tuber > Tuber umbilicatum. Next base: position 39,031 of record QLOI01000260.1, on the reverse strand, counting down.
TTTACGCTCTCGACCGACTCCCGGACTCGCAGTAGCTCCACTACTCGTATATGTCCCCCCCTGGCAGCATGAGAAAGTGGCGTACGGCCGTGTTTATCTGGCCGGTCAGGGTCGACACCTTCCCAGCCCAGTAATTGCTGCACAACTCTCTCGTGCCCCTTCCGGGCAGCCAATTCGAGCGGTGTTTGACCATACTTATCTGGGCGATCAGGGTCGACATGTTCCCGTTCCGACAATACCCTGACCACCCCTTCGTGTCCCTTGATGGTAACATACCCGAGCGGTGTTCAATCGTGCTCGCCTGGGCGATTGGGGCCGACATCTTCCCGTTCCAGCAGCAACTCGACCACCCCCCCATGTCCCTCGACAGCAGCACACCCGAGTGGTGTTCGACCGCTCCCATCCGGGCGACCAGGGTCGACATTTTCCCGTTCTAAGAGCAACTTGACAACTCCTCTGTATCCGTTCCCAGCAGCACACGGGAGTGGCGTTTGATCAGTTTTATCTGCACGATTGGGGTTGAAATCTTACCGATCCAGCAATAACTTGACCGCCCCCCATGCCCGCGAACAGCGGTAAGCCATAGTGGTGATTGATCAAACTTATCTGGGCGGTTGGGGTCGACATTTCCCCGTTCCAGCAGTAGTTTGGCCACTCCTTCATGTCCGTGGAAAGCAGTACACCCAAGTGGTGTTCCAGTAGTGTCCTTGCTACTTGCTCGTGTCCATTTCTCGCGGCCACGAGAGTGGTGTGCTACCTGCGCAATCTTGCTGGTTGATCTCACATCCTTTCGCGTTTAGCAGTGCAGTCACAAGTTCAAAAATCCCGAAGTAAGGCGCGCAGTGTGGCCCGGAGAAGAGCGGGGAAGTGTAGATGTCTTCGATATATCTGGAATGCGGCACCTGCTTTAGGAGTGATACAGCAGATACATGGCCTTCGTGTTGTCGCAAGACCTCATGTGCAAGGGCCCTCCCATGGTCTGAGAGTCCCCTGCTTGCATGTGCTCACCAATATCTCGAAGAATATTTGAGGAATGGCATGCATTGGTGATCTGGGAGAGAGTGAGGGAGGTCTTTGAGCTGTTGCGAGTTCAGATAAGTTAAGCAGGCTTCTTCAATTACAGAGTGAGGTTTGCTGAAGAGGCTTGGCCGAGTACAGAGATACTCTTTGACCGTGGAAGCTTCCTTATCGACTGTGATCAGGCCCTGAGAGCAGCCTAGCAATGTGTCTATCGAAGGAATGTTTTCGGGATCAAAATCTGCCGCTCCTATCTCCACCGCCAGTGCATGGCACAGCTCATCCACCTGTAAGGGCCGTTCTGAATGACAGATCCACGTGAGTGTGGCTATCGCGAGTTTTGTCTTTTCCCCATCTTGAGCCCTTACCTGCTCCATTGTCACACCGTATGCATCCCCTAACCCTGCTCCATCCTTCACTAACATAAGCCGTTTCCCTCGGCGAGCGATCGTGGTTTCTCGTAGGATTGCCTCGATATGAAGAGAAGCTAGTAGGAACCCGGATCCAAATATGTCAGCTATTAACCTGAGGTAACTTTGCCCTGGCGCTCGCCCCCACATACGTTTCCGAACTTATTTCGGGAATGATCTTCATAATATTGGCCTCCAATGTGGCGCTCGTGATGCCGCGGGCAGTGCCATACCTGAGTTTCTCGCAGAGGTATCTAACGAGGCCACCCTCAGTAGGCTGCACAAATATGTAGGTAGCTCCTCCACCCAACCTCCATCCAGCTTCACTCCGGACTTGTGGTCTCCCGGTCACAAGTATATGAGTATTCGGCGACCCCTGCAGATCCTGCCTTAGTGACCCAAGAACTATCATCGGAACTTCCAGCACACATTCGTCAAGAGCGCCAACGCATATAAATGTACGCCTTGTAGTAGTCATAGCCTAAAGCATTTCCAAAATTTCTGAAACTTGCAGACCTCTACCCCCAATGACTTTTTTTTCCGAAAAGTCTGGACTACCGCTTCCGGAATTTGACCCAATCCACTAACAATCCGTCTCAGCAGGGAGCCGAGCATGTTCATCGGTGACTGCTCACCCCGGGCAGCAAAGTCGAAGTAAAAACAAACAACAGCGGTATCTCCCCCATCGGCCTCGTCGCATAACTTGTCTATAACTAGTGGATTTCTGCCATTAAAGAGAATAGCCTACGTGCAATTCTATATCTATCCATCCGTTCTATCACTATTACAGTAGGGAAAATCAAACAGGGAGTAAATACATCGGGAAACGGAGAAAAAATATTTTGCAAACAAGGGATCTATTCGACGGGGAAGGGGGATATAGAGGAGGGGGAATAAAGATAAATGTTGCAAGTTAACAAGTAAAATAACCTGCTTGCTGCTGTACACTAAACACAATGATCAGAAACCAACGAGAGCTCACCCATCAACGTTAGCAAATATCAAGAGATTTTAGAGGGGTATATATGCTTACATACAAGTAGGATTTCCGCCAACGATAACCGGTGACAATTTCAGATTTATGTTGTGAGCTAACATAGGAGGATATACAAAGGAAAAAAGAAAGAACAGCGATACCGGCAACAGGCTTGCGGGCCGAGGTTGAGTAGGGCAGGCACTGGGAAAGGGTGGGTGCCGCACGAATGGAGTGTAATAAATGTTCTTCTACTTCATCTCCGTTCTTTTACAGAAGGTGCGGCTGGTAGGCATCTCTGGTTCCCACAAACTGTCGGACCCGCAGTAGCTTGACTATTCCTTCATATCCGTTCCCAGCAGCATGGGAGAGTGGTGTACCGCCTCGTTTATCTGGCCTATTGGGGTCAACACTCCCCTGGCCCAGTAATAGCTTGACAACTCCTTCATATCCGTTGAAAGCAGCGCACCCGAGTGGTGTCCAATCGTTCCCATCTGGCCGATTGGGGTCGACATTTTCCCTCCCCAGGAGTAGCCTGACTACTCCTTCATGTCCGTTCCCAGAAGCACAACGGAGTGGTGTCCGATCGTTGTCATCCGGGTAATTGGGGTCGACATTCTCCCGTTCCAACAATAATTTGACCACCCTTTCATGCCCGTTGACAGCGGCAAGCCATAGCGGTGTTTGGCTAGATTTATCTGGACGGTTAAGGTCGACATTTTCTCTCTCCAGCAGTAGTCTGACCACTCCTTCATGCCCCCGTTCAGCAGCACACCCGAGTGGTGTTCGATCGTTCTCATCTGGCTGATTGGGGTCGACATTCTCCCGTTCTAGCAGTAGCTTTGCCATTCCTTCATGTCCGTGGAAAGCAGCACACCCGAGTGGTGTCCGATCGTTCCTATCTGAGCGATTGGGGTCGACATTCTCCCGTTCTAGAAGTAGTTTGGCCACTCCTTCATGTCCGTTGAGAGCAGCACACCCGAGTGGTGTCCGATCGTTCTCATCTGGTCGACTGGGGTCGACATTCTCCTGTTCCAGCAGTAGTTTGGCCACTCCTTCATGTCCGTTGAGAGCAGCACACCCGAGTGGTGTCCGATCGTTCCTATCCGGGCGATTGGGGTCGACATTTTCCCGTTCCAGTAGTATCCTTACCACTTGCTCATGTCCATCCCTCGCCGCCCACGAGAGTGGTGTGCTGCCAGTGCAACCTCGTTGGTTAATCTCACATCCTTTCGCGTCTAGCAATGCAGTCACGAGTTCAACAATTCCGAAGTAAGACGCGCAATGTAGTCCGGAGAAGAGCGGGGAAGTGCAGATGTCTTCGATATATCTGGGGCGCAGTAGTTGCTTCAAAAGTGATACAGCAGATACATGGTCTTCGTACTGTTGCAAGAGCCCAAGGGCAAGGGCCCTCCCGTGGTCTGAGAGTCCCCTGCTTGCATGTGTTCCCCAATATCTCGAAGAATATTTGGGAAATGGCATGCATTGGTGGTCTGGGAGGGAGTGAGGAGGGAGGTCCTTGAGCTGTTGTGAGTTTAGATAGGTTAAGCAGGCATCTACGATTACAGAGTGAGGTTTGCTGAAGAGGCCTGGCTGAGTACAGAGATACTCTTTGACGGTGAAGTGAATTAACCGCACCGTGGAGGTTTCCTTATCGACTGTGATCAGGCCCTGACAGCAGCCTAGCAATGTGTATATCAAAGGAATGTTTTCGGGATCAAAATCCGTCGCTCCTATCTCCACCGCCAGTGCATGGCACGGCTCATCCACCTGTAAGGGCCGTTCTGAATGACAGATCCATATGAGCGTAGCTATCGCGAGTTTTGTCTTCTCCCCATCCTGAGCCATTATCCGCTCCATTGTCACACCGTATGCATCCCCCAACCCCGCCCCATCCTGAGCCATTATCCGCTCCATTGTCACACCGTATGCATCCCCCAACCCCGCCCCATCCTTCACTAACATGAGCCGTTTCCCTCGGCGAGCAATCGTGGTTTCTCGTAGGATCGCCTCGATATGGAGAGAAGCCAGTAGGAACCTGGATCCAAACAAGTCAGCCATTAACCTGAGGTAGTTCTGCCACGATGCTAGTTTCCACATACGTTTCCGAACTTATTTCCGGAATGATCTTCATAATATTGGTCTCTAATGTGGCGCTCATTATCCCGCGCGCAGTGTCATTCCTGAGTTTCTCACGGAGAGATATAATGAGGCCACCTTCCGTGGGCCGTATAAATACAAAAGCCGCTTTTCCGTCCAATTTCCACTGAACCTCACTCCGGATATGTGGTCTCCCGGTCATAAATACCGTATTTTCTCTAGCAAGAGCCCCCGCCCCAAATACAGTTAGTGGCAAAACACCCCGAAATAGGCTTAGCATCCTTGGCAAAAACTAACATCATGTGGCAGTTTCCTCGAAGGAAGAACCATAGCCCACCGATCACCAGCTACAACAGCCCATCTCATAAAAGCCTATATCCAGACTCCGGCCTAAGAGAGGGACATTGATGCTTTCTTCCACAGGTCCTGCCCCTCAATCGAGTGTGGAACTGGTATCCATACTACAAACGTCTTCTATTGATGATGTTTCAGCCCAACTCTTCTCATTTTCTTTAGACTCAGGCTCCCAGGATTGGACTGTGGGTTTCACAGAACCTGCTGCAGTACAGCCTTCTTGCAGAATTGGGAGAACAAATCCTATTCTCTCTACACCTCAAGGAGTTCGCCGGCATCCTGGCCCCCGCCGATCAATTAGATTGAAGCACACCTTCTGCAGCAGAAGAGTAGTATGAAGAGGAACTGCCCATCCCGCCCCCGATGGCCAGCACTAGAAGCACCGCTTGTTTTGCGGTTTGCCGAAAGATGAGAAATAGGTCGTGTTGTTCGACGGAAATGGTTTGAGCGGACTGCAAAGGCTCTCCCCCCTGAACTATATCCACTATCACTTCAAGCCTTCATGTTTTCTGGTGGCTGGTTCAGTAGATTTCTAGTTCGCCATGATATTACTCTTTGCATTATTACGAACAAGGCTCAGGAGCCACCTCAAGAGTATTTGGCGATGATTATCAACTTCCTATGTTTCAACTGCCGGAACTCCCAGCTTCAAGATAGTACCGCTAATAGCCTACATGGGATTCTCATCATGAGACACTACCTTTTGTCAAATATTCTGAACATGGATCAAACACCACTACAGTGGGAGTATCTTGAGGGTAAAACCTATGAGCATAAAGGAAAAAAAACAGTTTGGGTACGGAGCAAGAAGTCAGGATGGGGAAAGCGGCAGGCTACTATACAGTTGACTGCATTTGCAGATGGTAATCCTCGGGTAAAGCCGCTAATGATATTTCAAGAAGTGGAGGAAAGCAGTGGGGCACCACAGAGAAAGGAGAAGGAAAGGTATGACTCACAAGTTGTGGTGAATGTAACCGGTACAGGTACTAGGTTATGTTTTATGTTTTGTTTTAAGTATCATTTGATACTTAGTATGTTTTATGTTTTGTTTTAAGTATCGTTTGATACTTAGTATGTTTTATGTTTTGTTTTAAGTATCGTTTGATACTTAGTTTGTTTTATTTGATGTTTCAAGTATCGCTTGATACTTAGTTTAGTTGATGCTCAATGAGCAAGAAAACATGTATTTAAACACCGAGCAAGTCTGGCTTCGGAAGAGCAGACTTTGACAGATACTATTCAGAATATACTCAGTTGAACAGTTACTTCCTTATTGCGATCTTAAAGATTCTATCTAGTTTACAACCACCTCGAAGCCTCCGTTAGGCGCTCCTTGTAGCTACTTCTTTGTACCTTGGCCGCCTACCGAGAACCCTATCGAACACCTGACTGAGCCCCGGCCCAGACAGGTTACAGTGAAGTTTAATAAGAAAGCATATGCGAATACATCTGTGATTGTTTCTTGGCTTACTGAGCAACTTGTGCCTGTCCTGGGAAAGCGCCCTACACTGCTTGTTATGGACCTTTTATGTGCACATAAGACCGGCCCAGTTAAGGAACTTCTTGCTTCAGAAAATATTACACTATCAATGATCCTAGCAGGATGTACTGGTCTTGTGCAACCATTGGATGTCTCCATCAATCATCCATTCAAGGATGTGCTGAAACAGGTCCGATAAGCAATTTCCTTATTCTTGACTAATATTTTTCTAACCTAGATCTATTGCTGATGCTAACTATAAAAGGCAATTGAGGATGAACTTGACCGGTAAGAAATTGAGCCAGATGATGTTCATGGAGAAATGCGAGTAATGATGACTCGCTGTGTTGGACAGGCATGGTCCAAGCTTTCCCTCGAGCAACAGGCAGTTGTTGTTAAGAGCTTTCGGCAGTTAGGGCTTTCTTTGCCTATTAATGGCTCCAGCAATGGTGAGCTTTCAATTAAGGGTCTTGAAATGGGAGTATTAATGAATGCAATCTCGGCCTGGAAATCTCATGGACTGCCTGCAACATCTAGTGAAAGCTCTAGTCAAAGTTCCAACAGTGATGAGGAGATTGACCTCTTTGCTGAAAATCTATTAACTGTATTACCTACCGCAAGCTTCTCTAGTATTGACACTCTAGCAGGTAATTCTCTAAACCTCTTTTCTCGATCTACAGAAACCCTTTCCCTCGCACCCATACTTCATAATTTTCTAATAACTAGTAAGATTGATACTGACACAAATATTAGCAAGCCCGAGCTCTGAGGGAATATGGCAAGCATCTAGTGCAGTCCACAAATCCCTAATACCAGAATCATAGTCCGAACAGCAGCTGGTGGCATTGAGATTGAAGGTCCCGAGCCATTAAGCCACATCAGCAAGACTCGAACGGCCCCGGCCTCTCGCATTCCCTGTACTCGAGGGAAAACCCGCGGTAGAAAGCAAGCCCGAGCTTTGAGTTCTGGAAATGCGCAGTCTAGTAGGCCTACGGTTCTTGTGATCCCTGTACCATCTATCCCACTGGCAAGGGAAGGAAGACAGTTACGGTCTCATACCACTCAAGATTCCTTCTGGCAACTTGATTCTGCCTCCTTTAAAGCCTTCTCAGACATGCCAGCAGCTACTGGTACTAGGAGGAGCAACCGGCTGCTTCAGGCTGGAGAAACTCGAACCTTTGTAGAACGGTTTCCTGATCTCAGTAAAACTGAGAATGAAGGTGATGATGGGATTGAGTTTGACTTTCGTTGGGGTAGAGATGAATTTTAGTTCAGTCACATTTGGATACCTGCTATGTTGGAATTAAATAAGCTTCTATGATAGTATTACTCCGTGCTAGTGAAATATTTAAAGCAACAGTATCACTTCATACTCTGAGGAGATTTGTCCCCTGGCTCCACACCGGGCGTTTCTGATATTGAACTATAACCAAACCAGCCTAGCGCCAATTTAATATGCGCTAGTCTATTCTGAGGGGAGGGGCTCTTGTGTGAGAAAATACGGTATGCGAGTGTTTGGCGACCCTTGCAGAATCTTGCCAAGTGATTCAAGAATTACCATCCGGTGCTCCGGCACACACTCGTCGAGGGCGTCAACACATATGAACGTGCGCCTTGTGGTTGTGATGGTCTGGAACATCTTTAAAATTCCCGAAACTTGCAGCCCTCTACCACCAATGACCCTTTTCTGCTTCCGAAAACCCCGAACTACCGCTTCCGGAATTCCATCCAATCCGCGAACAAGTTGTCTCAGCAGCGAGCCAAGCATATTTATTGGTGACTGCTCACTCCGGGCAGCAAAATCGAAGTAAAAACAAACAACGGCAGCATCTTGCTCCTCCGCTTCGTCGCATAACTTGTCTATGACTAGTGAACTGTGATCGCAACCTATCAGCAACACCATTCCTTAACCCCCCGCAAAAATAGGAACTCTCTTACATGATATAACTTTTCCCCACCCCTGGATTGCCGTCGCAGAATAAGGTTGCGTGATCGGATTCGTCCTCCCTATTCCCATTATACCAGCGTCTGAATTCCTCGGTTTCCAGCAGCCAGCCCCCCACATTGTCCATCCGCTGGGCTACGATTTCTCGATGCCGTACCACCGGCTCCAATGGTGATAGCCACCCCAGTATCTCAGAATCATCACTAGGAGCAGTGCGGTTAAAGCTGTTTGCGATGATGACAGAGCTATCATTATTGCAGAAATCTCGAGACATTTTTCGCTTCTCGCTGTTTTGAGTGTTGTTGAGAGTAGGGTGCTGATTAATTTTTCAACTAACTGGGATTTGTCAATACGATCGCTTGAAATTGAGGAAAAGCGGGGTTTTCTTGTCCCGCCCCGCTTGCGCCTCATCAACTCCACTCCTGGTACTTGTACAGTACAGTGGCTTATTAGGGCAAAAACCAGTGCTGGGCACACAAAACCCCAAAAACCAAAAACTCACAAATTTCCTTCAACGAACAGAGTTTTATAAGCGAGAATTTAAATTATGATTATCATCTGCGAGAGTCAAGCTGCTCAGTACAGACCCCACGGTACTCAAATCCTGGCCGAGCGGGGCCTATCCCGCATTGTTGGTTGGCGTGTGAAACCTGAATCCCCGAATCAAGAACATTTTTCTATGATATGTACTGTACCGCAGCCCAAACAGATTCGGAGGCATGGCATCAATGTTTTGACATCTTGAGCTTCCTTTGCTCGCGCAGCGGCCAATTCACAGTTAATTATAGCTAACGAGAGTACACTAAATCGCCGAAATCCTAGCAACCCGCAGCTGGATTTTGGAAATAATCGGTGTTACTGTTCCCGGACCGCTACGGGTTTAGTTGCAATCAATTGGTCTGATTTGAGTATGTTTTCAAGGGTATGATACTTTTCCCGACGACACCTCGGTAAAAGCTACACCATCGTCTATTACGATACAACTATGGCTAGATTCACAATACCAAGTGAGGGTGAGGAATTGGACACCTCAATATCATTTTATTTGTAGGCTTTACGGGCGGTGCTGCAAATGATGCAAGACAATAAATTTGTTCTTTTCTCTTTCTCTTCTTTTCTCTATACTTTAGCTCCTCTTTACTATCACTTAGCTGTGAGTTTCTTGTTCCTCTTATGCGCCCGTGTGTTGGTTTTATTTTTGTTTTTGCAAGCTATTTGTTGCTTCTCAATGAAGCCGGTGATGATAATTAGACTTATTGTTTGATGGTTGAGGGACATTAAATACTAGTCTTAAGTTTTTGAGTTACGATTTTCAAGATCTGTGCTAGTCCGCGGTGGCGGTTTTGGTCGATACCGGTGGGGTCCAATCACCGGATCAGGAATTCGTTGCGCGAAGGTTCGAGGGCTGCTTGTGTCGAAAACTGTGGGAGGTCAGGCACGTGGCGGCCATGTGGGTCGTGTTGCTGCGTGCATTTTCTTTGATATATTCCGGAACAGCAGAAACCCGAACTGACCTCCTGTTGTATTGTGCAAAACTATTTTCAATATCTGCCCGCGAAGCTATCGACTATTATTCAAAAAAAAAAAATTTTTGCATCATTGCGACATTCCTTACCGTATATCAAAGTTGTTGATCAAGCGGGTGGGGGGGGGAACCGACAACAAAAACAGGCCTTTTGATATGGACCTTTGCGATGAGCCGGTCACAGCGTTATCGGGAACCAGAATCATTTGCATAGTATTCTTTTAAACGCATAGGGTCTGGGGCAGAGCGGGAGAGCGAGAAGTTGCCTGCAAAGGAATCGGGCTCTCTCGGTTGGGTTTTCACCGCCCGCCCCATCTTTGCTGCACGTGGGAGGGTGATAAACAGGCCGACCGCGCGGTCGGTGTAACAGCTTACAAAAGGGCTGCGGTGACGTCTATCAGTGGGACGGTGGTTCATATGGGTGGAAAAAATGATAATATACTACGGGTACAACTTAGTGACCTTCGCAATAAAGGACAAAATTTTGATAATCAGAGCCTTTCATACCACTAATAACAGCCACAGTGATAGAAATAGCAACAATAGCATTGCTTCCCTCTCCCTTCTGCTGCAAGAAGTTCGGGAGACCCCATAAATAAAGCAACCCCGGAATCTCTGACCCGCGGCACCTGCCGGTTTCAGAAGCGTAACCTCCGCATCCCCAATTAGGGACCAGCAGCACATTCCCAAGATAATGCAGTCCCAAACGATATCTTCTTGATCCCTTCAAACACCGGACCACCTCGGCTTCGTTCGCTCCACGACCCTTCATTTCCCCCCACTAGACTCTACACGACGACTAAGTTGGTATAAGACTAGATATACTACTACGATGGAAGCACCCCCCTCAACGTGCATCGCGAGACCCCGCTATAAAAACCCACAACCGCAACACTCCCGCTTGTCTCCTAGGCGCGCGGGACACCATGGAGACGGTCTAAGTGAAAGCACTCAATAGAGGGCTTCGTCTTCATGGTGGAGCTCAAGCCCACGCACGATAAGCTCCTCGGCCAGTCAGAGATCACAATGGCTATTTGGAAGATTCTAATAAACTTCTCGGCTCAATCGCGACGAGAGGGTGGCGTGGGTGAGGAAGGCCCCGATACAGAAGTACATGGTTTAAGAGATCTCGCTTGCGAAGCGTAGTGAGGAGGAGACTTAGATGGATGGACTACGGAATTTGGGGCTTGTGGGAATGGGGGTTTACTCGCGCTTCCACTGCTCCTCGGAGCCGTGGCGGGTCGAGACCGTCGCTGGAGCACCCACGGCGAAGTGGACCGGATGGCTGGCTAAGAGGAGGGGTGTTACCGGCGGTGGAACAGGGGCAAGTATTGTCTAATCTACCTGTAGGAGGCGCTGTTGACGAGATAAAAATTTTGAGGGCTGATTCCCCCATCGAGACCTGGCGAAGCGATTCGTCGGCACCGGTTTATATACCCCCGATAGTACTGTAAGTTTTTGCTATCGATCTTTTTGTTGGTCGGGAAGTTAAGTGTGTTCATTATGTTTTTTTAATTCCCTTCTCCATCTTACTTGCGTTTTTTTTCTCATTTATATAAACGGCCTACCAAATACATGCAACAGTGTACTTAATCACATCTACCCACGGCTCAGATCACTGCCAGTACGATGCGCCGGATATGTTATCTCCTACAAAGAGAACTTGCCTCAAGGCCGAATCAGTAATTACCACAATTCCTCTATCGTTCTGTGGTACTGCGGGCAGTGTATGAGTAGCTTCCAACAGAATCTGAAAGACCCCTCCGGTGAATCAAGTTTAATACCGTGGCAATCCCCCTACTCTTACTTCTGCCATTCCTAACAACAACAACCAAAGACTATAGCTGGGCCCGTGGGTTAGGGATAGATTTGTTTTTACAGAACCCTCCCCGAAAATACTGTAACAAACTAGCTACCGCCGACAGCCACTCCTCAGTACTGTATGAACATGATAAGAGTAGTTCTCAAAACAGCCCCTACACAGGTTAATCCCATGATAATTGCTCATTAATTCAATTCAATTGTCTGTACCTGATATTAACAGTGATTGTTCAACCAAAAATCCAACCTACAGTACTTCTAGATCCAATACTGGTACCTCCATGAAAAACCGTAGCATTTCCACTTCCTCTCTATTATTGTGAAGAGAATCGCCTACTTTATCATCTAATAGAGACATAATTCTCCTAGGAGTGGTTGATACAAATCCTTTGGAGATTAAAATTGAGCTATCCCCACCGATGGGACATCCAAATTCAGCACCTCTTATATTATATGGTAACGCTGTGATGTGGCTAAGCCACTTCCCCGCAAAAAAGCGCATGAGATTTCATGATTTTTGCCAAGCAAAGTCACTGGGCCATGTCTGTATTAGGGAAGGAGTGAAATCTGCCGTGTCCCGCCTATTGAAGGGATAATACCTGCAGTACATTTGATGGGCTAAAATTCCCTAGGACTTGCCGAGCACGGGCCGCGAGTGAGCGAGGGAGCAACTTGAACCGAGCACTTGATGGAGTAAACCCACTATATCATAGCATGATAGGTTAGAGCATTGTGACGGGGCAGACATAGGTCTGGTGCCCTGTTTCCGGTAATGTGTGTTGGTGGTCAATGTGGCACTACGAATGTGTATCGTGCTGTATATATTCGAGTCCAGATTTCTCGCTCTCAACTCGACCTCCTTATCGTCCTCAACATCGCCCTCATCCAGACACCACGAACACACCCTTTCTCTCTTGTGTCCGGCCAGAGTTCCGCTCCGAGTGAGACGTTCTGCTGCGCTATATTGACCTTACCATCAGCACTGCCAACTGCAAGTGGGCCGGATTCCCCCACACGTGCTTGACAAACGATAAATAGAACCAACCATTTGACATAACGAAGACTGACAACGGCAGTCATGTTTCGCGTGTCGGCAAACCTAACCAAGTATTGCAACATAAACAGAAAGGTCAATTTGAGGATTGAGAACTTAGCTTCGTTGTGGAAATATGAAAATTATAGCACGACACACAATGCTATGCCACCTACCCAACCGAAAAAAGGAGATGGTAAAGAAACGAAGGAGGATACCGAAGGGGCACTCGGACAAGCAATGCACTTGCAGGAGGATCTTTGTCGTAAGAATATGGGGGATGAATTCTGCATTGGTACCCATCGCGGCCCCAACCTAGGTGATTTGCCAGCACGAGTTCGTATACTAGAGGCTTATAACACCCTACACAAGGAGGAGATCTCACGGTACAAAGAGCAGCTCTCTTGTCATCAAGAGAAGCTCGCACGGCAGCAAGAGAAATTGGTCTTACATGAAGCTGATATCAACAAGCTTAAGGACCGGTTGCCCACTTCCAAGTTGGAGCCTTCGTCGGAGAACGGCCCGGCGCAACCAGAGGAGCAGTCCATCAGTATATTCAAGAGCGACAAACTCGATGACTCAGACGGTTCGGAAAGCGATTACTCAGGCGGCTTGGAAAGCGATTACTCAGACGGCTCGGAAAGCGATTACTCAGACGGCTTGGAAAGCGATTGCTTAGACGGCTCGGAAAGCGATTACTCAGACGGCTTGGAAAGCGATTGCTTAGACGACTCGGAAAGCGAAGACTCAGACGTCTCGGAAAGCGAAAATAGTTGGGAAAATGATAAGAAATGGTATTTCGGTGATGCCGTTATCGATGCCACACTTTATGAATCTCCAGTGTGCAGAGACGATGTGGATACCTATAAGGCTCTTTATGGGTTAACCCCTGAGCAGGTATCAAGTATGAGTAAGTACTAATTCTCCTTATTCTTAAAAATCCTCTCGCTAAATTGTCCAGATCACTTCAAGACTATGGTAGTCCTGAACACTCATGCTACCGTTATTTCGTCACCATTTAAAGCCGGCAGCAAGAAATTCTATGCGTCATTTGCGGAGTTCATCAGACTCCTGATAGATTCAGACCTTAACACCACTTACGATGATGATGAAAGGGAACCGGATGAGAAGCTGGATAAGTTAGCAAGCGCATACCGGTCATTTATGGATTGTACTGCTAGTGGAGAAGATGTTCGCACTTTTGAAACGGCCGAAAAAGGTAGACCGGATTTGGATTGATAGTTAGGTGTCACTTTTGTCTGACTGGGTTAAAATATGACCTACAACGGGTGAGGAGCCGGGATAGCGGAAATTTGATTATTTGTGGTGCTCTTGGCACACCTTAATGTCTACAGTAGTGCCTAGCCACCCGTTGCAATACGGAACCATAGATCTAAGCTCATTCACATTTTCACTCAGTTTTTCCATTGCCGCATGTACTTCACATGCCTTGCCATACTGTACATAGGCTTGTGAAAAATACTACTAATGATAATAGACGTTATGTCAACCGTACTACCCCTCTTTTATACACTCCAAAACAGAATAAATCTGTAGAACAGATACCGGTAGTATCATTTAAAGATATTTTCAATATCCCCCCACAAAGCCACAGATCATTGTTTCAAAAGTTCGTACCACTACAGCACCACAGACATTGTAGGGGCAACTCTCAGTTGTGGGCTGGGATCAACCCAAACACCCCAGGCAGAAACCCGAGCCTCATGCCAGACGAGACACCCACCCCCCAAACCGGAGCAACCTCCCCTATCCATAACCCCTAACTCCATTCGTGTGACTTGCTCATTATCTCAATGGAATGACCGGTCCATCCGAGCCCGCCGCAATATTTTGGCTTTTAAATGCGGTGCTCGCTCCTCCACCTCACCATCCCTCTAGGCATACTCACCTAAACCCTACAACGACCAGAGCTCAGTGGAGATACTGAGAGAAGAAGAAAAAAATCCATCATTACCCTGGACGCCCCGTAGCCATCCCAAACGTGCCAATACCACATCTAGAATAACATATACTATCTAGAGGAAGTTCAAAAACATGCACCAATACCGATGTCATGAAACCAATCGATCTGCCAAGACATGAGTGACCGTTCATGATCCAATCTAACTTACATTTTTAATTATACAATACCAAAATATTTTTTTACTTGCGTACTCATCCCACCGCTTCATTTGATTGTGGGAGTTAACCTCATCAGGCTCAAATTTGGGTTCCATATGCGATAGTGATATCTTGAGTTGAAGGAGTATGTTACGGGGTAATCCTCGATCCAATCATCATCGCCCCTTCGGTGTTGCATTGTTTAACGTCTAATACCCAAAAAAAAACGATACCCACAAGCATCAAATCCATCTTCAGTTAGTGGCTACGGTACCAGATATTTAGAGGCTATCATACTGGATTACTTTTCCAAGCAGTAGCTACCGCTGGGTGGGTCACTCCCGTCTTTATCAACCATGCGATGGGGCCAGTTTTGCGTTATGGAGAACATACAAATTCCGGTGCACATCTTGCATTTCCTTGTGGCCTAGCTTTATTTAAACCCGCAACTCTCCCACACATCCTATTTTTTCCCTTCACTGCATGCCGGTAATATGATATAATAGAGCTCGCTCCAATAATCATTCGACCTTCCTATCCACTTTCCCAATTTTCTTACCTTCTTTTCTTGGGCGGACCTAATACACTCGAAAGCTAGTTCGGGTCGGGTTCCCCATCTTCGGCCGGGTTTAGCCCACTAGAGTGCCTAACCGAAAAACTGAAGATACTGGGGTTACACACCTCCGGCCCCCAGCCCCGGGTATCCCAGAGGGACGATAGGGTACGCCATAGCACCATACAGTGTATTGCCAACGGTGCCAGAGCTCTTTGTTCCTACTAGCCATGGCCAATAATTGTTCGGGAGCGATTCGGGAACGGGGAAGATTAGCGTAAATTTAGGCATTGAGCACCGGTACGAGACATCACAGTACAGTAGATCAGCGGTTTACAGCGATGCATGGAGTCTGTTATTTATGACGATCCCAACATGGTGTGATAGCCGCATCACAGGAGTCGTTCGGGTTGTGTTTACTAAGAATACGCGACAATCCAAGTCCCCCACCCACCAGGGCTTTCTCTCCTTCTACGAAAAACCAAGGACTAGGTTCAATGCGGATTACTCATAGATTTTTGACTTTTTTTTTCCGAACCCCCCACAAAACTGTTGTAGCAAAACATGGCGCCATGGACCACAGGCGTACTGTGTGAGCAAGCAGCAGATTTCTATACAACCCAAATAGAAGTCTTCCTCAGGTTGCTTCCTTCTCGCTAATATAATAGATCCGCTTGAGCGCCGTGTGGGTGGGAGAAAGCTTACCGGTAGGTGAACTAAAAAGGGTAGGAATTTGGGGCGGGGGTTCGACGGAGAAGTTAGTATTTTTCTGGCGCGGATGAGTAAATCGAGTGGTAATAGATGCCGAAGTTAATGTCCTCAAGGAGCCACAACCTTTAGGGCCGATTCTTCTTCAGTGGCCCAGGAACCCGGTACCGGGTCCTCTAGTATCAGGAAGGATAATCCATACGTAGGTATATATCTATTCAAACTACGTACTACAGTACTAGCAGGAGGAAACGAGGAGGAAACAAGTTCACATTGAAAAGTAGAAGGGAAGGAGATTTTGAAATACAGGATCTATTCGATCAGGAATGATAATGAAGAAAAACAGCGCAAGTCAACAGATAAAATAGTCCACCAGCTGCAGTACGTTAATCGCACGGAATAAAACACGTGAGACTCCAGCCACAAACGTTAATAAATATCATGAGGCTCCAGCGCGGTACATGTCTACATACAAGTGGGATTTCCGCAAATTATACTGCAGGGGAGATCTTCTTGTATAGGGCAAATGGGAAGAGTGCCCAACAGAAAAAAGGGCAGAAAGGGATGCCCACATGAGTATATACTAGGCTCCCCAAGGTTGAGCAAGGCTGGCGCTGAAAATGGGGAAGATATACCCGATTTGAGGGAAATCGAGTGCACGGTGCTTCTAGTTCACCCTGGCTCTTTCGCAGCTAGTGATGTCGGAAGTCGTTGGATGTTGCTCTATAGGCTCAGTTTGTCACTTCATTACTTGGGCAAAGATCCCGGAGATGCGCTTTGGACTGATGTATCCGGCGGAAGGAAGCTGGGGGCGTGGGAAGAAAACCGAAAGAATCGGACGCACGGAGGCTGAAAACAGAGGGAGCTCTTTGAGGAAAATGTCTCCCCTTTGTTAGGATGGGAATAGGTAAAGGGGGAGGGAGACATACCTAGAAGAGGATAGATATGTGTAGTGACCGACGGAAGGAGAGGAAGGAGACCTCGTTATGTTTTATATACTCCTGGCTTTACCGTTAGTTAAGTTGTGCGAAAAAAGAGCGAGCGGGCCTCCTCACTCACCCAACGTTGTGCCCTTGCGATCAGAGTCATGTCTGCTTACCTCGAGTTTCGCCATCCAAGCTCGCGGTTTAAAAGGTGGGGCGGTGCACATCTCTGCTTTCAACAAGCATCCGGGCTTGTAGCAGCTCCGCTACTTTTTCATGTCCGTTCCTAGCAGCGTACAAGAGCGGTGTACCACCGCGTCTATCTGGCCTGTCGGGGTCGATATCTTTCCGGCCCATTAATAGCCTCACCACTCCTTCATGTCCGCTCTTAGCAGCACACCCCAGCGGGGTTCGACCGTTCTCATCGAGGCGATTGGGATCGACACCCTCCCGCTCCAGTAGCAGCTTAACCACCCCTTCGTGGCCGCTTATAGCAGCACACCCGAGCGGGGTCCAACCACCCTTGTCTGTGCAATTGGGATCGACATTTCCATGCTCCAATAGTAGCTTGACCACTCTTTCGTGTCCCTTCGCAGCAGCAGACCGGAGCGGTGTTCTACCATCCTCATCGGAACAATCAGGGTCAACATTTTCCCGTTCTAGCAACAGCTTGACTACGCCTTCATGACCCCCGAAAGCAGCCCACCCGAGTGGTGTTCGGCCATACCTATCCAGACGATTGGGGTCGACATTTTCCCGCTCTAGCAGTAACTTGACCACCCCCTCATGCCCCCCGACAGCAGCACAGCCGAGTGGTGTTCGACCGTTCCTATCTGGTTGATTGGGGTCGACATTCTCCCACTCCAGCAGCAGCTTGACCACACTTGCATGGCCGTTTATAGCAGCACACCCGAGTATCGTCCAACCATCGTTGTCTGGGCGATTGGGATCGACATTCTCACGCTCCAGTAGCAGCTTGACCACACTTGCATGGCCATTTATAGCAGCACACCCGAGTGGCGTCCAACCATCGTTGTCTGGGCGGTTGGGGTCGACGTCTTCCCGCTCAAGTAGTAGCCGGACTACTCTTCGGTACCCCTTCAAAGCAGCAGACCGTAGCGGCGTTCTACCATCCTTGTCGGCATGATCAGCGTCGACATGTTCTCGTTCCAGCAGCATCTTGACCACCCCCTCATGCCCCTCGACAGCAGCATACCCAACAGCTGTTCGGCCATACATATCCGGACAATTAGGGTCGACATTTCCCCCGCCCAGCAACAGCTTAGCCACTCCTTCATGTCCCCCGAACGCAGCCCACCCTAGTGGCGTTCGGCCATACTTATCTGGACGATTAGGATCGACACTCTCCCGCTCCAAAAGTCGCTTAACCACCCCTTCATATCCTGCGACAGCAGCACACCCGAGCGGTGTTCGATCGTTCTCATCCGGGCGATTAGGGTCGACATCTTCCCGCTCCAGCAGCCGCGCGACCACTCCTTCATGGCCGTTTATAGCAGCACACCCAAGTGGTGTTCGATCATTCTCATCTGGGCGATTAGGGTCGACATTTTCCCGTTCCAGCAGCAGTTCGACAACCCCTTCATGTCCCTCGACAGCAGCGCACCCGAGTGGTGTTCGATCGTTCCCATCCGGGCGATTTGGGTCGACATCTTCCCGCTCTAGCAGTAGCCTAATCACCCCCTCATGTCCCTTCACAGCAGCACATCCGAGCGGCGTCCAACCATCCCTGTCCGGGCGATTGGGGTCGACATCTCCCCGCTCCAGCAGTAGGTTTACCACCCCTTCATGTCCCTTCACAGCAGCAGACTCGAGCGGCGTTCGGTCATACCTATCTGGGCGATTAGGGTCAACATCTTCCCGTTCCAATAGCAGTTTGACCACCCCCTCATGTCCTTCAACAGCGGCACACCCGAGTGGTGTTCGATCGTTCCCATCTGGGCAATTGGGATCTACATTTCCACATTCCAAGAGTAGCTTGACTACTCCTTCGTGTCCCTTCACAGCAGCGGACCGGAGCGGTGTTCGATCATCCTCATCTGAGTGATTAGGGTCGACATGTTCCCACCCAAGTAGCAGCTTGACCACTCCTTCATGCCCCCCGAAAGCAGCCCACCCAAGTGGTGCTCGGCCATACATATCGGGGCGATTAGGGTCGACATTTTCTCGTTCAAGCAGTAGCTTGACCACTCCTTCATGTCCCCCGAACGCAGCACACCCGAGTGGTGTTCGATCGTTCTCATCCGGGCGATTGAGGTCGACATCTTCCCGCTCCAGCAGTAACTTGACCACCCCTGCATTTCCCTCGACAGCAGCACACCCCAGAGGTGTTCGATCGAACGTATCTGAGCGATTGGGGTCGACATCTTCCCGTTCCAGCAGTAGTTTGACCACCCCTTCATGTCCTTCGACCGCAGCACACCCGAGTGGTGTTCGATCGAGCGTATCCGAGCGATTGGGGTCGACATTTCCCTGCTCCAATATTATCTTTACCACTTGCTCGTGTCCGTTCCTCGCCGCCCACAAGAGTGGCGTACTAGCTATACAATCTTGCTGGTTGATCTCACAACCTTTCACATTTATCAATGCAGTCACAAGTTCAACAATCCCGAAGAAAGATGCACAGTGTAGTCCGGAGAAGAGCGGGGAACTACCGATGTCTCCGATATACCTGGGATGCAATACTTGCTCCAAAAGTGATACAGCAGATGCGTGACCTTCGTACCGGTACAAGAGTTCACGCGCAAGTGCCCTCCCGCGGTCTGTGAGTTCCCTGTTCGCATGTGTTCCCCAATATCTCGAAGAATATTTGAGGAATGGCATGCTTTGGTGGTCTGGGAGAGGGCGGGACGAGAGGTCCCTGACCTGTCGTGAATTCAGATAGGTCAGGCAGGCTTCTGCGATTATCGAATGAGGTTTACTGAAGAGACCTGGGTGGTTGCAGAGATACTCTTGAACCGTAAAGTGGATTAACCGCACCGTGGAAGCTTCCTTATCGACTGTGATCAGGCCCTGACAGCAGCCTAGCAATGTGTCTATCAAGGGAACATTTTCGGGATCGAAATCTGAGGCACCTAACTCCACACCTAGTGCATGACACAGCTCGTCCACCTGTAGCGGCCGTTCTGAATGGCAGATCCATGCGAGAGTGGCTATCGCAAGTTTTGTCTTTTCCTGATCCTGAGCCTTTATCCGCTCCAGCGTCACACCATATGCATCCCCTAACCCTGCCCCATCCTTCACCGACTGGAGCCTTTTTCCTCGGCGAGCGATCGTGGTTTCTCGTAGGATTGCCTCGATGTGGAGAGAAGCCAGTAGGAATCTAGATCCAAATACATCAGCCGTTGACCTAAGGGCTTTGCCCTTGCTCCTGTTCCTACGTACGTTTCCGAACTCAATTCGGGAATGATCTTCATAATATCCCCCTCCAATGTGGCGTTCATTATACCTGGAGTAGTGTCTTTTCTGAGTTTCTCGCGGAGATACATAACGAAACCATCTTCCGTGGGCTGAATAAACACAAAGGTTGCCGCTCTGCCCAGTTTCCCCTCAATCTCACTCCGCACATGCGGTCGCCCGGTCATGAATAAACGAATAGTTGGCGACCCCTGCAGAATTTGTCCCAGCGACTCAAGAACTACCATCCGATGCTCTGGTACACATTCGTCGAGAGCGTCAACACATATGAACGTGCGCTTTGTGGCTATGATGGTCTGGAACATCTTCAAAATTCCGGAAACTTGCAGCCCTCTACCACCAATGACCTTTTTTTGTTTCCGAAAAGCCCGGACCACCACTTCAGGAATTCCATCCAATCCGCTAACAAGTTGTCTCAGCAAGGAGCCGAGCATATTTATCGGCGATTGCTCACTCCGGGCAGCAAAGTCGAAGTAAAAACAAACAACGGCAGAATCCTCCTCCTCGGCCTCGTCGCATAACTTGTCTATAACTAGTGAACTTTCATCCCAACTTATCAGTAATACCATTCCCCGATTTCCCGCAAGGATGTACTCTCTCCTACATGATATAGCTCTTCCCCACTCCCGGATTGCCCTCGCAGAATAAGGTCGCATGATCAGATTCATCCTCGCTACTGCTATTATACCAGCGTCTGAATTCCCTGGTTCCCAGCAGCCAGCTGCCTACACTGTCCATCCGCTGGGCACCAATGTCTCGATGCCGTACCCATGGCTCCAATGGAGACAGCCATGCAAGTATGTTAGTCACATCATTAGGAGCATTGTGGTTAAAGCTATTAATGATATTGTAAGAGTCCTTGATATTCCCCGGAGGGTATGACATTTTTCGCTTTCCGCCGCTTTGGAATATTGTCGAGAGCAAGATGTTGATTAACTCGTCGCCCCCTCCGAAATGGAGGAAAAGCGGGGTTTATCTTGGAGTTTAGTGCCATGCTGACTACGATCCTAAATGCGAAAAATCACATTGTAACACCAACGCTGCCGGAAATTTTTCCTGCCAAAAACTGTGAGCACATCCGAATGTAGCAACCCCATGCGAACCGTACCCCTGCACGACTCTTCCTCCTCAATACATTCCAAAGCTGTAGAAATTCGAAGAACTGACACAAGTATCGGTAATTCCATTCAAAATATTTTTCAATATCTACCCAGGAAACCACCGATTATTATCCAAAAATTATATACTATACCGTAAGAATTCGTTAAATTAATCGCACGGGAGGTTTCGCCAACGGTCCTTGTACAGTACAAGTATCAGCACCCTTTTAGCTAGGCTTACAGTAGCCAATAGTTGTTCGAGAGCGATTCGAGCGTGGGGGAGACTGGCGTATTATAAATGTGGGCATAGGGCAGCAGCGGCAAGAAGCTATCGCTGTACTGCAGACCGATCTACAGCATACTTGTACAGTATCCGTTGTTTCAGCCTATCCCCCCCACATAGCGCGATAGCCGCATTGCCAGAGCCGTTCTAGCCACCTCTGCTTTGAGCGCACGACTGCTTAGGCGATACCGTGACAACCCTAACCGGACTTTTCCTCCCTGCTTCTGCCAACGACCGAGGATCTTATCTGAGCACTATGGATCACCCAGATCTGTTCCCCCCGAGCCCCCGAAACAGTTTGGATTACCTACCGGCATGCGATTCGTACGGTTCCATCGGGTGGGTTCATTGGGCATATGGTCTTGAGATGAGCGGTGAGTACCAGGTCGCACACGACAGCGGGTTGTTGCTTTCACATCCTATGCTACTAAGCGTAAGTCAGCGCAGTTGATGATATTGAAGGGGTTACTGTTATTGAAAAAGTTATTATTACCGAAAGAGTTTATTGTTATCCTGAAATCGTGTGACATTTTTCGCCGGTGGGATGTTGTTGAGAGCGTTGATCAACTCGGAGCCTGTTGACGCGATTGCTTGAACTTGAGCCGCTGACCGTGCCAAGGTTAATAGCCAAGCCCCCTGAATCCGGACCTTGTGACACCAAGGATCGAGATCTGTTTTGTTTTTGTTTTTTTCGAGCATTTTTGAATATAGCAACCTCACGTGAACCAAACTACAATGTTTCCCTACGAAGCGAGCATCCGGTGTAGAGAGCGCATAGTAGCTCGCCTTTCAAAGAGTTAAATGATCTTAGGCCATGGTTCAAAGCCCTTTGTGAGTCGGTGCTCGCTACGTAGGGAAACATTGCACCACATGGCCTTCTATTCCATACATTCCAAAGCAGCAGGAATTCAAAGAACCAAGCCCATTTCTCAATACCACCCGGGAAACCACCAATCATTATTCGGAAATTGCGCACTATACAAGTATGATACCGGAAAAACTCGTTTCAGTGCACCAAGTTCAGCGTCAATCAGAACAGAAATCGCTGCGTAAACCACAATAGGCTTAGCGGATTAGGTTAACAAAATCACGCGCGCCAGTTAATGGATCCAGCAAGCTCCTTCCCAAAGTTATACCCCATCCGGAAGACACTCTTCCTTCCCAGCGTGTTTTTCTCTCCAATCAGAAGGATCCAGCCCATCGTTGGTGGATACTTGTACAACAAAATATAGGGTCCTACTCTTACACTAGGGGTTTTCAAAGTTAAAAAAGTTGAGAAAAAGTAGCTTACTGTGGCGTTTCAGGTAATCTTGGCATGCACAAAAGTGGTTAATTTACTGTCACTTTACTTTACCATACCATACTTTTTTTTCTAGTAGAGACAGAGCTCATGAGGCCCATAATGAGCCAAGAATTGTTGAGTGATAATACAAAAATTAGTTAAGAATATACTCCTGGCCAGCAAACTCACAGAAATGATACATCATGCTTCAGCGAAAGGCTCAACTGAGGACATAACTCTTAATAGTGATTTGCTGACATACCCCCTAAATACAACCTTCAATAATAACAATATGGAATTACTATAGCAAGTAATTTTGCTTGCAGAGTACAGTGGAGTGTAAATCACTTAATTCCCCTACCCAAGATAACATGTGAAGACCAGCCACTTTATTCAATTCTGCTTTTATGGGCCTCAAATATGTTACTTGAAATCCTTTGATACAATTGGCTACTGTTGATATGTACACTAATGGACACTAGTACATGGCTGAGTGCTGATCATTTTACCGTCATCTCCCCTCTGAACTTTGAAAACCCCTACTAAATACTTTTGCAAGGTGTTTAGTAAAGGAAACACGGAGCGCAAGTAAAATACTATACACTGCCAGTGGAATCGTAAGTACAGCACCATACAAATATGAAAAAAAAGGTATACTATTGCGCCACAGTTTCCATTATACTACTACACTCTTGATCCTATCTTCTGTGGTGGCAAACAAAAAAAGAGTTGAGGATCTAACAGTAGGGTATGTAACTCCACAGATAGCAAAAAGAAAAAGAAAAACAAATAATATACTTTACTCCATTCCGGCAACCTAGGAAGGAAAAAGCAGTGAATATATCCGGTAACTTACATGTAGAGTAACCACGGATTCTCAGTAGCACATGTAAAATATTCAAGCAAAAAAGCAGAGGCAGGTCAATGACTAATCTATCCTCCATCCTGATGGCACCCTTTTCTTTTCCCCCTTCTCCTTCGACACATCACCCATTGCAGTTGTCCAACCCCTCGGTGAAGGTCATTTTTCGCTGCTACCACAGTGTATCGGGAAATTGAGTAAACCCACCTCCGGTGAGCGCCCCCACTACCGAACACTGGCAGCTAGGTGACAGGAGGGGGGTCGGCAGAGACCCTCGAAACGTGGGTGTGTGCTATCAGAGTGAGCTTGTCCGTGTCTACAACATCGTGGGTGTAGGCTACCTAAGGCGGAGATAGATATCTCGGGGGGACGAGAGGAATCTCGCGCACAAAAGGTAGAGAAGGTATGGTCAACAACTTCGTTTCCTTATTCGGGCCCTCTTCTCGTCACGGTCTCTTCTGGGCTAACGGTGAAGACAGATGCGCAAACAAAAAGTAACTAAAATATCCTTACCCTCTCATAGACCGCACACCTCTTTGTCTCCCAACCCTCACCCCCATACTCCCGCGATAACGAAGGAAGGCGATGTCTGGAGAGGTTAATCACTAGCGTTCTAGAACAAGCTATCATACTCCTAAACGATCCATCAGGCTCCCGCAATTGCCCGAATCAACCATAACATCCTATCATCCATCCACAGCCTCTCTAGCACAGGTGGCTATGAACGATAGGCGAGTGAGATGGCCGAATGTCTATATAGACGCTCCAGTAAATCGGTCGAACGGTCGCGATCCTTGTTATCATACATTATGAGGGCCTGTTACTGAAAAATAAAAATGAGTCTATCGAAAAGAGATAAAGGGTGTTGTACAGGTGACAAAAAAAAAAGGGGACAAAAAAGGGGCAGAAAAAAGGTAGTAGGTTATGAACTACAGTCCACCATGCAATATTTTCCATTCACACTCATGCATTAACTAAGGCTTATACAGTACATCCAACCCAGATCATGAAAGCTTTGTCCAAACCCGCCCGCATATACATGGCGATCATTGACGAAACGATATTCACAAGATGGCTGGCAAGGAAGGACTTATGATGGCAAGAAAATAGAAGAGAAAAACTAAGGAGGAAATCGCCATGAAAGAACGAATTGTTGCTCCGAGGAGAGGTCGGGTATCCGGACGCAGGGGCTCCAAAGGTGAATGGGAGACCGAAGGGATAAGCTGAGGGGGGCATTGAGGTGGATCGGCCGGCACAGGTAAGGAATGTTCTGGGGCTTCGTCAATATCAGTTGGAACGGGGAGACAGGGCCTAGATTCGTTGAGCAACCCTAGAACTCCTGTATCTCCCCGGGGCGTATCAAATTCGAGGGCGGTTTTGCCGTTGAGCTCCGGTATCTCGGGATTGACGCCGTCTCTTTCCAATAGCAACTTTACGACTCCATCACGCCCGCACTCAGTAGCCCACTCGAGTAGAGTTCGGCCATATTTGGTGTCTGGAGTGTTGGGATTGATATCCTCTCGCTCTAATAGCAACGCTACTATTCCCCCATGCTCGAAGTTCGTAGCGTACCAGAGCGGTGTTCGGCCGTATTTGGTGTCTGGAGTGTCGGGATTGATATCCTCTCGCTCTAACAGCAATTTTACTATTCCCTCATGCCCACCCTCCGCAGCACGCCAGAGCGGTGTTCGGCCATATTTGGTGTCTGGAGTGTTGGGATTGACATCCTCTCGCTCTAATAGCAGCGCTACTATTCCCTCATGCCCACCCTCCGCAGCACGCCAGAGCGGTGTTCGGCCATATTTAGTGTCTAGAGTGTTAAGATTGATATCCTCTCGCTCTAAGAGCAATTTCACTATTCCCTCATACCCACCCTCCGCAGCACGCGAGAGCGGTGTTTGGCCAACTCCGGCCCTTGGAGTGTTGGGATTGATATCCTCTCGCCCTAAGAGCAATTTTACTATTCCCTCATACCCGTGGTCCGCAGCGCACCAGAGCGGTGTTCGGCCATCTTCGGTGAATGCAGAGTTGGGATTGATATCCTCCCGCTCTAGTAGCAACTTTACTATTCCCTTATGCCCGCACTGCGCAGCCCACCAGAGAGGTGTTCCGCCCAATACGGGGTTTGGAGCGTTGGAATCAATATCCTCTCGCTCTAATAGCAACCGCACTATTCCCTCATGCCCGCTCCTTGCAGCACACGAGAGCGGTGTGTGGCCATATTTGGTATCTGTAGCGTCAAGATTAATATCCTCTCGCTCTAAGAGCAACTTTACTATTCCCTCATACCCGCGCTCCACAGCCCAAAGCAGTGGCGTTCGTCTATATTCGATGTCCGGTGTATCAACCTTAGCGTCCTTCCGCTGCAATAATAATTTTACCACATTTTTGTGACCTCTGGCAGCTGCCCATGCTAGCGCCGTTCTACCCATGCCATCAGTTGCGTTTATATCCCATTCCCCCATCTCCAATAAGGCAGCAACTATTTCCACAATTCCTAGGAACGCCGCCCCATGGAGCCCTGTAAAGCCAATAGGGCCACACCACGTATAAAAACCCGGCTCCTTCCAACGGCCCCCACAAACTTGATGTAAGAGCAGCTGAGAGGATATATGCCGCTCGAACCCATCAAGAAGCCCTAACGCAAGAGGACTCACACTCCCCATCCCCCCCCGTGTTATATGTGTTCCCTAGTAGCAAGAAGCATATTCGGTAAGGGGGACCGCCGGTGGGGCCGAACTGACAGTTGGCGAAAGTTCCCGGACACACTGATAATTGAGGTACGTCAAGCAAACCTCCGCTATCACCGAGTGTGCGTTTTGAAACAAGCCTGCATTATTAGATAAATACTCTTGCAGGGTGAAGTGGACGAGCCGGACCGTGGAGGAGGATGCCTCAACCGTGATAAGCCCTAAAGAACACCCAAGGAGTGTTCGAGTTGTGGGAATGCTTTCAGGATCCAAATCACTAGATCCTATCTTTACACCTAAGGCATGGCATAGCTCGCTAGTGTGTAACGGTCGCTCCGAATTTGATACCCACATCAGGGCTTCCATTCCGAGTCTTGGTCTATTCCCCTTCTGCGCTTTCATTCGTGCTAGGGTTGTCGCGTACGCATCCCCCAAATGGTTCCCCCGGGTCAGATCGCTCAACTTTTGTCTTCTCTCAGAGATGGTAGCCTCTGCTAGGGTAGCGTCGATGTTTAGTGAAACGAGCAGGAATCTATAAATCATTAATAGTCAAGAGGAGTCCATGCATCGAGTAGGAACTGTGGATGTGCCTACATTTCAGAGATTCTTTCCGGAATAACTCTCAGGATATCCGCGCGTAAATCATCGGGCATCACATCTTGCTCGGCGTCCATCTCCATCTTACTCTCCAAATATCTTCTTATATCATGCGTGTTAGGACTGATGGGTGCTATAACCGCAGCGGTAAAGCGTCTTTTTATTTCAATCTCAACATGAGGCCTCCCAGTGACGAAAATTCGCGTACTCGGTGACTCCCGAACGATATCTTCTAGCGACCTAAGAAGCTCCGGTAGATGCTTAGGAAGGCACTCGTCCAAGGCATCAATACAAATGAAAACCCGGGGTAACGCGGCAATAGCCTGCCTCAGCATCTGCACCATATCCTGCAGCCGCAGACCTCGACCTCCGAGCTCCATTTTCGCCTTGTGAAACGCCTCTGTCACGTACCCCAGCACCTCCTCTCTAACCACCAGCTGTTTTAAGATGGCGCCCATGATGTTGGTAGTTGTCTGTTCATGCTGATCGCGGAAGTCGCAGTAGAACCCGGCCGTCGCAATATTTTCCTCACCAGGTTCATCACACAGGTGATCGATCACCAAGGAGCTGATAGTCATCAGTGATAATTCCTGCCTCCTCCAACGGAACCAGCTACCTACCTTAGATATGTCTTTCCTACTCCCGGATTCCCATAGCAAAATAGGACAGCCTTATCCGCTCCGCCCTTACTACTCCTCCACTCCCGAAACTCGCTTGTTTCCAAAAGCCAATTCCCAACACCATCGAGCCTCTCGATACGCACATCCTGATGCCTTCTCCCGGGGTCTAGTGGCGAGAGCCACTGCATAATCTCGGGGTTCTCATCGGCTATGATGTTGTTGATATTATTGCTATTCGTTACGCTACCGCAGTTGACATTACCGTTACCAATCAAGGATGTATATGCTTTGTTGTCCATAATAGTTTATCCAAAGTGTTGGCCTAACATACAGTGTAGATATCCTGTAGCGATAGTTGCTATAGCGATATGCGGGGTTTTGTTGAGATAAAGGCGCCAGCCGAATGTAGATACAGCGCAGAGATAGCTGCGATAGCGATATGGGAGATCGTAAATATGTTGTCGCGATAGTTGTGGTAGCGATGAGCTTAGATCAAATTTTCACCAGCCGAGCTCAAGGCTGGAGGATGCAGCTCGCGATGCTAAAATTATTATCCAATCATTTCCCGCCAAGACGAAAACACCAGCTCATGGAACATTGTAAAACACGGGCTCAACATCACAGAACACGACACCGACATCCAATCTTTGAGTGCGCGGGAAACCTGCAATAACAGTACCCAACCGAATATAGCCCAATAATCTGTCATTTAGACTCGGTATATCCAGACACCTTCTAGCATTTATCAATGTCGAATCATTGAATATCTATAACAGAGAGAACATGAGATTGTTTTATCAGAAACTAGGAAACCGTAACCAACTAGTTCGAGTATTCCATGGCGCCTAACCCCCCGGTAATTGGTCGACTATCCCAACCGTGAAGTAAGCTTAACTTCCCGTACCGCACGGCACCGTAGCCGGAGATATGCGACCGCAAACTAGCAACCTCCCGGGATCGGTCAACATTTAGTCTACCCCCCTACCAGGATATTCCGATCAGTAACTAGCCAAGTCTCTGATGAGATACTCCTTCCTATCTACGTTCCCCATTTCTTCACCCCCAATGGGCGCAGAGACTCGGGTTAGGTTAAGCTCCTACACCCTCCAGCGGGTCAAGAAAAAGAGTGCAAGTTAACAGGCGAAATACTGCCCAGCTGGTGAACACCGAACCACGAATAGAGTTATCGACATTACCGGAAGCGTGTGGCATTTTTCGCCGCGTTGAGTGTTGTTGAGCGCGAGCAAGGTGTTGATCAACTCCGGAGTCCCTTAGCGCGGTTGCTTGAAATCGGGGGGAAGGGAAGGTTTTATTGTAGAGCTTTGTGCCCAGCCGATAACGGCCCCTTGAGCCAGATTTTGTGATACTGTACCTGTACCAGGGCTCAAAGTCTGTTTTTTTCCAATAACTGAGCAGAGCCTCACATGAACCATAACAATGTTTCCCTACGAAGCGAGCACCCACCACATGCCGATCTTCGCCCGTCTTTCAAGAGTTAGGCCGTAGTTCAAAGCCTTTTGCAAATTTCAAAAAAGCAAGAATCCGAAGCACCAATACCGATACTATCATTTGAACCCATCTCCCAATATCCACCCGAGAATCCATCAATCGTTATTTAAAAATTACTAACCGTACCGGAAAAACTCGCTGAATGCACTACGGTAACTCTGGCGCCGGGCCCGGGGATAAATCGCTGTGCAAACCGCAATAGGCTTAGCGGATTAGGTTAGCAAAATCACGATTGCAAGTTCCGCCTCCCTAAGCTACTGTATACTCCATCTGGAAAACACCCCCCCCCCCCAGCATGTTTTGTCTAATCAGAGAGATTCAGCCCATCTTTACTGGACACAACAAGTTCTTACGCTACTACCAGTACTCTACCGCGATGCTGTTGGCAGCGAGATCAAACCAATTGGTGCCCGTTTAATTTACCTAACAGTCCAGTTCTAAAATTTGGGTGATAAAGCTACATAGTGATTCATTGAGTATTCGGATACCTTGGCGCCAAGACGCTAACATTTGGGCATATGATAGTATCTTCGCGCCAAGGCATCCGAATACTTTTTTTTTTTTTTTTTAAACTTTTCAACTTTATTAACTATCGTCAACTACAACTAGCTAATAACAGTTCCAAACGGTTTTCTGTTCGCCAAAGGCGAGTCTTCCATAATAACCCTCTAACGAATCGAGGGCACCCCCAAGAATCCACGGTCAGGTCCCTGCAAGCGACCTTCTCCTACCATGATAATTCCTTAGTTTCCAGCAGCCAGCCCCCTACACTATCCAATCGTTGAGCTCCGATGTCTCTATGCCGCACCCATGGCTCTAGTGGTGACAGCCATGCCAGTATTTTAGACTCATCATCCGGGGCAATGTAGTTACTGACTCGGATATTGAAAGAGTTATTGTTATTACTGAAGGCTTGGGACATTTTTTCCGTTTTTCGCCGCTTCGGATGTTAGAAAGAAGGCGTCGATAATGAAGATGTGATTGTAATTGTTTTGAATCGTGGAAAAGCGGGGTTGATCTCACAAGTGGTTAACGGGCCTGACAACTGTTCGATTGCTGGTTCTGTAAATGGTTACACAAGACCCCAGGACTTCCGTAGGGAGCTGGGGCCAGCTTACCCGCACATAGGAACTTCGCTGAACTACGGGTACGGTACTGTACACCACGGGTGCTCCATCCCCCTTAATCCGACACATTCCGAAGCACCTTGTTCGAGAAATGGTCCTGGCGGTCACATCCTAAAATGAAAACTTTTTTCAATATCCATCGACCTTACCCTACACTACTTTCACAAATTCCCATATCTACGTGCTATACTGTGGAAGCTAGAGTTGGGCCAGCAGGAGATTGCGCGGAGAGTCGTGGAGGCTTCGTGCTCTTGTAATTGTTGAAGCTTTGTTATTTATATGAGCCAGAGGGAAGAACTCGTTAACGAGGAGAGAAAACAACCATCACCTCCTTTCTTCCATTACCCTTATCTCCTTTCAAGGATCTCAATAGAATCTTCATAACGATTGAACTATCTATCATCTTTTTTATTTCTTCCAAACTCTCCGGGTACAGCTTCGTTACCACCACCCAGCAACAGAACCCTAAGCAATCCGGAGAAGGATCCACAACACGGCATTAACCTGATTCACCCAGTAAGCAATTGGGCCAAGCAATGGATCCGCCTTGCTAAAAGGTAGCTCCTTCGCGTAGTGGCACACCTATTATCCTACGAGTAGTACTGAATCTTTTTTTTTTTTTAACTTTTCAACTTCATTAACTATCGCCAACAACAACTAGCTAATAACAGTTACAAACGGTTTTCTATTCGCGAAACGCGAGTCTTCCGTAAAACCCTCTAACGAGTCGAGGACACCTCCAAGAATCCATGGTCGGGTCACTGCAAGCGACCTTCCTCCACCAAGATATTCCACCAAGAGCCGATTGCAACAACCTGAGATAATGTCAGATCCCCCGGAAGGGTTACCCCAACCAGCGCCTCCCAGAAGCACCCCCTGATAAAGGAAAACCACCCATCCACCAACCTCACTTAACCCACGAACGGGAAAAAATCAAAATAAAACAATAAAACTTAACCCTGCCTCCCCAAATGACATATTCCACCCGCTTCATACCTCCTCCCACATCCAAAAGCCCTACACATACCTCCCAAACCACCCCCGGGACCCCTAGGAACCCCACCTACCGCTCCAATACCCCTACCCATGCCCGGCGAACCCACCCTAGGGCCCGTCGGCACAACCACAACATCCTCATCCCTATCCTGCTTTATATACTCCCGCGGGATCTCCCTCCCGCCCCTCACAAAACTCCCAGCCCGGAACACTACCATACCCTTCCAGACCGCATCCAACACCTCTCTCCTCTTTGCCAACCATCGCTGGCGTTCTCTCATCCTCCTCTTCCTCCTTCCTTCCGCCAACGTCCAAGCAACCAAGGGCTCGCCCCTCAGGGGGCCAGGCACCTGCACCGCCTCAGCGGAGAATGCCACCTCAGCCACCTCCTCCTCAGCCACTGACATGTCATCATCAGCCACCTCCGAAGACGCCACTGAATCAGCCACACCAGGCAGCCTCACCCGTGCCACCGCCACCTCCTCTTCCTCAACCGTGAACGGGGCCATGTCATCCCTACCCACAAACTCAACCCGTTGCTCTATTCCTAGCTCACAATTCTGGGAATTGTGAGCCCCCCCGCAAACAAAACAAATCGCCAACTCCACGCCATGATAAACCGCTAACTGCTTCTCAGCCAAAGCCAAGCAAGCAGATAGCACCGAAACATGGTGCCTTAACCGTGAAATCTCTGCCTCCTGAGCAAAAGACTTCTCCACTGCCCTCGTTAGGACATCAGCCGACTGTGCGACCTGTGCCGACGACGGTTTCGAAGGTGCCTTCTTAGCCATAACCGAAGTGTACAGCAATGAAGATAGTATCGTAATAAAGATAAAGATAGATGAAAACCCAAAGGTAGAGTAAGTTTATCAATGAAAATAATCCCAAGCGAGGTGCTGTAGAATAAAGACTTGAAGCAATCGTGAAGAAAGAATCAAGGATGCTGGTTGGTCAAACCCGTGAAAATGACAAGTCACCTGGCGGTGAAATTTCAATGACCGGGGTTGTAAGAGACACGGAGCATGTACTGAATCATTCAATCCTTCATTGTAGATCTTGTTCTACGGTCCTTCGGGGTCAGTTGGCTTATCTTGTCGCTTAGTCAGATGAAACATGCGTGTTTATTGAGGGCCTGTTTGGCGGTACCGTAGTCAAGAATCGAAGCCACAGTTCACCAAATCAAGTTTTACCCGTAGTCCGCCAACGGAAAAAGCGAGTTAAGATTGGAGTAAATCTTGCGGTGTGTTTGGGTTACTGAAAATCAGAAAATATGAGCCGAAGAGCGACAGCAGTACCCCCACAAGTACTACCGGCACTGTACAGTGCAGGAAAAACGAAATATGCAAAGGAATTTGTACCTTCTTCATGCTTCAAAATTGGCCCCATCGTCACTTGATAAAGACAGAAAACAACCATGGTGCGATTGCGAAAGCTCACAGGAGTGGTGCAGCAGTTTTTAGATATCCGGTGGGTAGCGGGTAAATAACGATGATTTCGTCTCTTGAAAAAGCCCCTTCCCTCGACTGTTAGACATCAAACAATCCAACATCCCTAGTGTGATAATGATTGGGATGAGGCGTTAGTACCATACATACTCGCACATACTCGAGCACGGTAGAACACTAGACTTAAACTTAATAAGATCAACAGTTGCTGTAGGCAAAACACTAGTAAAAATTAGATACCCATGTGTGTCTTGTCCTCTTGCGATGGTGGATGACCCAAGACAGGGATAGGAGGCTGACCCAAACTGTGGCATTTAATTGCCAAGACATTGAGATACAGGCCAAGCCCCCCCTCTCCCGCTTCGCTTCTGTGGATGCGATGAGGCTTAAAAAAAAAATATAACCGCGCTTTTACGAACTTGCGAGCATTTGGAAAGTGTTTTTTTTTTTTTTTTTTTGATCCATTTCAACTACTCCGAGTAGTATTTAGCAAGCGGTCAACCTAGCGTGCCACTTAAATTTAATTCCGGTTTACAGTTATTTCTCCTCACACTATCTCCCCTCTAACTTAGTCTACCCACAGCCAGGGCCGGACACCACGAGCACATTCCCAAGTGCATAGTTTCTGCTGCGAATTTGATCCCACCCTCTATACGAGCAGTCCCTAGACGCCTAACCTCCCCAGCTCATCTCCTCTGCGATCCTCCCTCTTCCCCGTCTCCCTCCGCTCTGCGTTGGATTGCGATGCGTGTAAGTTGAGGAGGTAGCCGCGGTTCCGGCACCCTCCCGGCCACAGAGCCCGAGACCCCGCCATAAGAACCTACCGCTGCAACACTCCCACTCGTCTCCTGGACCCAGAATGCCGCGCCCTAGCGCTCTACACTCGGCCCTCAGCGCACCAAACACCCCCGCACTTCTCTTCCCACAGCCCCGTTCCTAGCCGCACCTGGAACCTCCCAAGAAACGAAGTGGCCCGTGAGAGGGGGCTCTGAGGAGAACCATGAGTGCCGTGCAACCCTAACCTTCGCACGGGACATCTCCCGGACAGATGTCAAAGTCCCTAGCGACGAGCACGAGAGACATGCGGACGCTCGTAGCGTCCTCCTATACTCGCAGAACGGTGAACCCTATCCCGCGCGAAAGTATCCAATGGAGGGTTTCGTTCTCACGAGCCTATGACGATGCTCTCACGCACCTATACAAGAGCCTCGGTTAGTCGAGTATCACTAAAGTTCAGAAAATACTCCGCGTACTGCTGCCTTGCGCCACGCTGCCACACTCAATCATGATAAGAGGACTAGGGAAGTAAGGACGGATGGATATGTAAGCACATACGTGAAGGGGCCCCGCTCGTGGAGGCCGGAGGGGGTGTATGGATGAGCTACGGAGGTTGGGTTTTGGGGGCTGGGGTGCTTTACTCGCGTCCGCAATGCTCCATAGGGGGCCGTGGCTAGGGCTGTATTGTAGAGATTAAGAGGTGCTGTGGAGAAGAGGTTGAGGAGATTGGTAATGGGATAGATCGAAGAGGTGGGAGTAATCTTAGTCAGTGTAGCGCTTTGCCGCTGGTCGGTTACTTCCCTCTCCTCCCCTCATAGAGTACTCTTGTTGGCTGGGGGGATAAGTATGTTCGTGAGCCTGCCCCACAAACTTGTTTCTTTTTGTCTTGGTTTTTTCCTCCTTTATATATACCCCACCACTCTTTCCATATATTCTCTTATTACGAATAGGCGTGTTCCGATCAGTACCGCCCTAGCTCCGCAAATTTCTTATCATACAACTTACCTTGAGTACTTGTTCCGGGGCCACGCCAATAATCACCACTAGGTCTCTGCCGGCTAGGCTCAACCTGGACACTATGGAAAATCCGGGGATCGAAAAACATCCTCACGAAGGGACACCCAACCCCGGAATGGAACAACCTTGCCCACCGCATCGCAAGAACCATAAACTCTATCAGTGTAACCAGTCAATTATTCCAAGCACGACAGGGGATATCCCCCGCGATAGGGGGAGCGAGCCCGCCCACAACCCCCCAACCCCTACCCATAATGCTCGCTCCCCCCACCTTCCTTCTAGGCCTCTTAGGATTCGCCCCAAACCCACCCAACCCTCTGTCTCGGCATCCAAGCTACACTCCCCCATAAGGCAAGCATTCCAAAATCTACTGGGCTAACTCGCGCTCTTGATCAGCCTGGATCAGACACAGTGGTTTATCAAACCAACCGACACATCTCCTAGGCCTTGGCTTTCTCCGGAGGAATTGTTGCAACCACTAAAAATGGGAGCAATAGTGCTACTGGGCGGTGAAGGCTGACGCAGAAAATATGTATGTGATGGCAATTTATACAAGACACTAAACCGAAATACACAAATATATAACCTTCATAGAATATCACTCGTTACAACCGTTCTGCATTCCAGCTGTTCTGTAAGACAAGTATGATATGTGTTGAGCGATGTCGTAAGCGAGCGTGTGGAATTGAATGGTATTGCAAGTAACAGGAGAAAACTCAAGAGGCAAGCGAGCATCTTGTATATTGCGTACAGAACAAGGAGAAAATGATTGAGAAATAAAGGTAAGCAGGAAGAGGAGAGGGAGGAAGGAGGAGGCGTAGAAGTATGGGTGGCGGCATGGGGTGACACAAGCGGCCATGAGGTGTCGCTCATGACCTTAGGAATAGTGAGTATTAGATTATGATTGCGACCACAATTTCCAACAGTATGATTGAGGCTCAAGGTGTGCCTCCCTTTCCCACCCGAGTCCACTCAATTACAGTGCTCGGCAACTTCATTCCGAACCTATCCTGATTCGCCCCTCTCACTGACAGCCTCGGCTGTCCAGGACAAGCCCTATCGATTCCAGTTCCAGGGAGCACCTTCTACAATATCCTCTTCTCCTTATAGGTAGGTAGTACAGTGTAATGGAGTTGTTTCTTTTGTTGTTCGACATTCTTGCTATCTGCATTCCCAGCTTTCCCGTCCTTCTTCCTAGTGGCATAGCCATCAGACTCGGGGGCTAACTCGGATTAAGTTCACCGACCTACGGCTTCCGTTAGCACATTGGAATGCCAGAACCGAAGAACCAGAGTACGGAGTAATACACACTTGCCGTCCAAGGTTTTTGGCTGATAGCGTGTGAGATAATGCAGTATGCTATAGCACGCGACAGGGTTATCTCCAACGGCACCAGACTACGTTGACCGGGCTAGTACCGATACATAAATTAGAATCGGAGCCATTAGAAGCGATCTAGTTGGTGGGAAAATTAGCGGATAAGTGAGTGCATCGGATACCTTTTTGGGACATGGTGGTAGAGCGAATGAGTAATTCATATTACGGTACTATATTATACAGCGTATTTCATTTGAGACTAGTGCTCGGGACTGGAGAACCGTATATCCAGCCGGAGGGGGCAAGTGACGAGAGATGTGTTAATCGCAACAATTTATCGCAGGCGTTAATGCAAGCCGAAGAGTATAACATATTCATAGAATATCACTCGTTGTGGATCCTTCTATGTGTTGAATGAAAATAATGGATGCGGAGGTAATGATCAGGAAGGGGGTTTTTACGCGGTGGAGTGGAACGGCGCAAGTGGATGTGCTGAGGCTGTATTCAGCAGTGATAGAGACTATGATTTAGTTATGCTCTGTGTGTGAAAGAAAAGGAAAGACTTGGTGATCTAAAAGAATCCAAAGAAGATAAGTATGTAAGAGGCCTCTTCCCTCCACGAGTGAGTGCGCGCACCACCGCGGCTGAAGAGTGCCAGCATTCTTGATACCTATTGTGGCGATTTCCAACAGACGGTTCGGCAGGAGATGGGTTTAGGGTGTACCTCCTTGCCCCAACATACGTCAGCCCGAGTACTCAAAAATTTCGTCCCTGATTTTTCTTGATTTCACTTCCTCATAGGCAAGCTCGGCCGCGATCAATACCATTAGTTAATTCCCAAGAATCGGATAGACTGGCTCACATTGCCTGTGGCTGGACTAGTAGTGGCTGATAGAACTATGTACTTTCACACGGTAGACAAGTTGGACTGGGGCTTCTTACTGGAAACTCTAGCGTTATGGGGAGATCTACAATATTTACTCCTCATTGCAGGCACAGTAGGTAAGTAGGCAATATCGTAGATAGAGCTTGTTTTCGCCGCCATCTGACCTCATTCCTATCTACTTTCCTAATTCCACTGTGTGGTGATATATTAGGCACAGCCTAGTTGGCACCTTAGGGCTAGAGGAGG
This sequence comes from Tuber umbilicatum, assembly GCA_003313605.1. Taxonomy (NCBI): domain Eukaryota; kingdom Fungi; phylum Ascomycota; class Pezizomycetes; order Pezizales; family Tuberaceae; genus Tuber; species Tuber umbilicatum. The sequence goes on along the minus strand of QLOI01000260.1, from coordinate 1,879 downwards.
AGACTCTTTCACTATATCATATAAGTAGAATGGAATACAAGAGAGGAAGCATCCCCAACCATTACCATCAACAGCCTTCAGACCAGATCAGCTCCATCGCCCACCCTCTTCGTTCCTATCACACTGCCTGCCCACCTTCGCTGGGCCGGGCGAACTCAGGGGCTAAGCCGGGTAAGGTTCATTGATTATTGATTAGGGCTAGCCATTAGGATGCCCTCATCGAAATAACTAAGGTGGGGGATTATATGCTTCCAGCCAACGGCTTGTGACGTCAAATATTGTGAGGAAATGCGTTATGTACTCCACGGTCGGCTGTCCTTAGCGGCACCAACCGGTCCCCTAGACTAGTGGTAAAACAAAAGTTAGCAGAATGGGCGACTTCTCGGGAGACACGGGTGGAAAATACCTATCACAGATCACCGCAGTACTGCGTTGTGTGGATAAAGATAACCCCAGCTTTCTGCACAAATCTAATCGCAGGCGTATCCGGAGTGGTGGATTTGAGCGGCTTGGGCATAATTCTAGGTCCTATTCGGCTTGTTGTCATCCCACCATTGTGCAGCGATTGATCTTGAGCACCGCATGGACGGGAGATAACCTGCTTAGTGGGTAGAGTGGGAAAGGAAAGAATCCAGGGCGGTTGGTAGAATGGTTGGTATTTTTGGAGTGCGAGTGAATGAATCAAGCGTTGGTCTATGCTGAATATGATAGCCTATTCGCAGTTTATCCGTCCATCCATCCATCCGTCTATCACTAGCCTAAGATAATAAGGAAACGAGTATATAAAGAAAAGTAGGAAAAAAGGTTTTGTTTAGTAAGGCTTCCATGCGATCGAGAATAGTATGAGGATAAATAGTGCAAGTTAACAAATGAAATAATCCCTCGGGCAGTATACGCTAAGCATAGTGAACGAAAACTCGTGATTCTTGATACGTAAATATTGGAAAATCTGCGGAGATTTTAGAGGGGTACATGTCTACTTATGATACAAATGGGATTTCCGCTTAGGATAGTAGGGGGAGGATTTCAAATTCATGCTATAGGGCTGGGGAAGGGCAAAGAAAAGAAAAAGGGGGAGGTAGCGATGGCGGCAGCAGGGTGTAGTAGGCTCCCGGAGATGGGCAGGGATGGCATCGGTGAGACATAAAATAAGCGATTTGAGTATAATCAATTGAGAAGCCTGGATTTTCCATCATCTTAGTTCGTTCACCGCTGGTAGAGGCTGCGAGTCTCCGCACTCGACAGAGTTCCAGGATTGTAGTAGCTTCACTACCTCTTCATGTTTCCCCCTAGCAGCATAGAAGAGTGGTGTTCCACCATATTTATCTGGCTTGTCGGTGTCGACACCTTCCCGCTCCAGTAATAGCTTCACTACCGGTCCATGCCCATTCATAGCAGCCCACCCAAGTGGTGTTCTATCATACACATCTGTGCGATTTGGGTCAACGTCTTTGTGATCGAGGAGTAAGTTCACGACCGCTGCATGCCCTTTATAAGCGGCTAATAAAAGTGGTGTGACGCCTCTGTTGTCTGGCCTGTGGGAGTTGACAACTTCCAATCCCAAGAGGAATTTCACCACTCCTTCGCGTCCCTCGGAAGCAGCGTCTCCGAGTGGCGTTCGGCCACATTTATCAGGACGATTTGGGTCAACATCTTTCCTATCCAGTAGTAGCTTCGCGACCCCCGCATGTCCTTTATAAGCGGCCAGTAAGAGTGGTGTACTGAGCTCATTATCTTGCCAGTTGGTGTCGACATCTGCACGTCGCAGGAGGAGCTCCACTACTCCTTCGCGCCCATAGAAAGCAGCGTTCACGAGTGGCGTTCGGCCATATTTATCAGGGCTATTTGGGTCAACATCTTTCCTATCCAGTAGTAGCTT
>QLOI01000258.1:8260-44512 GCA_003313605.1 Tuber umbilicatum | reverse complement strand
GGGGGGGGGGGTCCAAGATCACGGAGCAGTGGCTCGGCAGTCGAGGTTTTGCCCAGACACTGGATTTTTGTGGCGAGGTATCATAACATTATCATGTCATATCGTATTGGGAAAACTTCCTCGTTGCCAGCGAATTATTTTTGAATTTAAAATAAAAGACAACCGTTAATTGGGAAGCCTTACAAGCTTTAACGCAACTCGTACATACATGGCTAAAAAAAATCAGATATTTGTCCCAACGGGCTCCTGGGTACTGTGATTCCTTTGCTAGATCTCGTTGTCCCTCGGTTACTGAGGATGGAAAAGTCTATGACTCATGGGATTCCAATAAATTCATGTGAGGGACCTCCGACCCACCTTGTTCCTTTCTTCGTATGGTGTCGTCACCGTAGAATCAACCATCACGACAACCAATTTTCCCAAATTTTCGACAAACTGCAACATCCTATGCCATGATTTTACTTATCACTTCTGTATAATGCCCCTAAATCATGTAAAGAACATATTTACAGGGCAGTATTTTTTTTCTAGAGAGGTGGTTCCTTCCGGAATACGATAGCTCTCGAAGTTGGGGGCAGGATTTTGATGGAGCCGGGGGTTGGCGATAGCACTCCACTATGAACACCTACGCCTGCGCTGTTAGGTTCTTCAAAGGCGATACCTACTCCTTTCCTTTGTGCACACTCAACCTTGGCTTAATACGAACTCCGTGTGTTTGCCTGGGCCGCCTCACCCCACTGCATAAAACACTCCTTACCGATCACCACCTCCGCGTCCGTTTTCAACAGTAAGTATATAGTTCTAACCGAGTGACCAACCATGACGCTGCACAAAAATAAAAATAAGTCTAGGAGCACGCTGCTCCATATTTTAATCCGCAAAGTCCACCGCTTTGTGCAGGATTTTTGGGCATGTGGCTATTCCGGCGCCTGGCCTGTGGGGTGTTCGGGCACCCCCCCCCCAAAAAAAAAATGGCGAACTGTCGCTAATGGTCGATCTCGTCTTAATCCGGGGTGGGTGAACTGGACTTTTACGGACACTGTCATTGACATATGGGTATTTGAATAGTTTGTACAGTATGGTGGGTTGGAGAAACCCGTTGCCAATTAGGCAAAGCCCACACGATATCACTCGAGGGCCTGGGCACTGTTTCGGAGGTTATCCAGAATGGAATAGTTTCACCGACAAACATGATGGTCATAGCCAGGCACGATAGGACCGGACACTCAAGCTCCGCTATATCTTCCACCAGCCTCACCCTTCTCTCCACCTCTTCCCCCAGCTCTCGCCAGTTCCAGTTCTCTGTCGACGCGTTTTTCGTTCCCCTCCCGCCACCCAATTTCTTACCTCAGGCGTCCACATTGTCTGTTAGGGATATGTCGATGGTAACGATTCCCAACGACAAGGGCAGCGGCCGCAACACCAGTGCTTCCGATTGTGGAATCTCATGATGGTTGAACAGGAGAACTAGGGCGCTAATCTTTCCTTTCGCGTGTATTTCTTTTATGGGTTCTGGGTTACAGTTTTTCCTTCAAAGTCACATGTTAAATCCAACTTGTTCCCCTTTGATAAATTGGATGAAATTTATGTTTATTCCAGTGTGTAAAGAAAAAACATACTCGCATTATTTCTGGGAGCCATTGATGTATTGTGACTTTATCACCCAGCGTTCAATATGAATGGATTCTCCGCATGTCTTTATCGCCGGGCTCCCGGTAAGGTTTCGCATTCTCGGGTTTCGGCTCTTGTGCCTTATCCTCTATCTTGGAATAGTTCTCGTTTTCCCATATCACTTAACCACACCTTTTAACCCCCAGTCTACTGTATCATAGTATATCACTCGCTAGACTCATCATGTGGCCAGCAATGTCCAAATGATGCGAATGATGTTAAACAGGATGTTATGACTAGAAAACGATACTTGTCTACCTGTGCGAGGAATAGGATGGTGGGTTGTGATGTAGGTATAGGGATGGGGGGGTTCAGGCATGGGAGAAAGGAGGGGCGGGGAGGAGCAAGAGCAAAAGAGGTCGTGTTTTGGATTGTGACGCTGGGGCGGGTAGGATGTGGGGTGGCGGGAGGGGATTGCATGCATCACACTGTGAACGGGTAGGCTGTGTGTCTGGGTGTTTAGGTATGAACACGTATTGGACACACTGGAGCATTCACGGATCCCTCACAGGTTTCTATTGAGACCTGCTATGGCTGGACCTAGTGTTTCGGCGTCCTCACCGGAATTCTTCGGCATTTGGAAAAGTCGTATACAAGCTTGGTTCGTGTAGTGTAAGCCTGAGATGTTTGGAGATGGAACAGGTTGGCAATTGACCCTGATTGTGTGGGCTGGGTTTGGACGAGAATGGCTTGAAGGTTCGGGACAATTGGGGATATCCCGGATTTCTCAATGTTTTTTTCTTCTTCACGTGTCTGGTTTTCGCCGACTCTCTCTATAAAAGACCCTATACTTTCCTGTTCTATTCTGTACATCGTCCTTCTTGCCTCGATATAGGGTGACCTCATTAAAAAAAACATTATTTATTAATTTTATTTATCCTTTTTGCTGTATTTTCGTTTCAACTTATTGTAGCACTAGTGTGTGTCTTGTTGGGTGCATCGACCAATTTCAGTCGACGGCAGTCGGACCGGGCGGTTGGGAGCACTAGGTCAGATACCGGTACGCAAGAGCCATTTGGTGCGGTTACCATTGATTCGGTTTCAATTCTGGTTCAGCTTTTGAGCTATCTGCACTGCACTACGGTAGAGAGTTGATAAGAGTCGCATCCAGCCCCCACTACGAAAGTGCGGCACTTGCGCGTCAGCCAAGCCAGACTAGGAAATTCGAGTGATAACAGGTGAGTTAATGTGGCAAAAAGTACTATCCGGTAACACAAGGACTTGCCCGGTACTTGCAACACGCTTGGCGAGTGCTGCTCGTGTTACCGGACGCCAGATACCCTTACACCCGAGTGCTATGCTCGAGTATACACCGCAGAGCGGGAATGTCTCTTTTTTTGGTATGCCACAATAAAAACCCGAGTAATATACTGTATTGTGGAATTTCATACTGCATCTTACAACCCCCAACTTTACCTCCTATGTCTGCACGCACCGTTCCCGTATTTTACGTCCCGACGCCGTTGCCACCGACTACGCGTCCTTGGGTTTCAAATTGATATGTTATGGCGGGCTGCTGGTGCAGGCAGGTGTAGTGCAACAGGCGTTAGAATTCCCCACATGATTATTTTTTTCGGTACGTACTCCATGACTAAGGTATCGTTTAGTGCGACCGCAAACCGTGATACGAAAATCAGCCGATCATAGCACTCTAAGTTACTTATAATGAAATTTTAAGGGTCCTAATTGGTTGATTTTTCAATCCATCGCTCGCGGTCACAGAAAACTGCGCCTTTAACCGGACAGTTTGTATCATACTTGCTCGTTCATGCGCCTCTACGGATTTTCTTTCCTTTCCCTCTCCCTTCCTTTCCCTTTCCCTTTCTATTGGCCTCTCGAGAGTCCAGCCCCTTCCCCCTTCGGCCTTCCGTTCCGACCATCCCTCTCCTTAAGCACTCATCCAATAGCCTCCTCCGCACCCATTTCCATCCCCACTACCGGTTGCTATAATGCCTGCTCCCCTATTCCAAATCACCAATTTGGGGTCGCTTTGGTGAATGTTTAGCATTGAGTAGCACCGAAGTGGTAACGGCGTCCGGAGCAACTGCGAGAAGGCGGTCACTGGCTACGGTATTGTAATGGATAAATTGCAATTTTTCACTGCGCTCCTTCTATTTTTTTACACCTCTTTAAGGAATCATAACCTCATCAGGTGCCCGTGTGCTTGGCATCACCGGCAACTCACAATACATGTAAAAAGTTAATAAGGTCTAAAAACACAAAATAAGTATTTTATCAAACCCTAACTGTGAGAGTATCTGACGGTAAGGTGCCGAGAGGGGGTTCTCGGCAAGAGGTACAGAAAAACGATCGGCTTAAATACATGACGAGGAGCGCTCCACATCTCCAGTACCGGTATACAGAGAGCGTCCTCCGGTCGTAATCTACCCCACGGCCATCAGCATGCCCGACAATACCATCAAAAAAGTTTCAGCTCGCAACGAGCTTTAAAATCCTGAGAGACTATTATCAGTCTCTTTATTCCTCAAATAACCCGTAATTCTTGAAATTTCAAAAAATAGAAATAGCCCGGAGCCTCTAGATGTTCTGCTATTGTTATTTTTGTCACAATTTTTAGAGACGTTCTAAGGCCAAAAAAAGAAAAAAGAGAAGAAAAAAGGTTCCAGCAATTACCTCGGACTTCTTGGCACGACTTGCCACCCAAACCACACTTCTTTGAGGGAAGGGCAGACAAACATACAAGGGTCGTTTCTAACCATAAACAAAATTAAAAATCTAACAATTTATCGGATTTGTCTTTCCTTTTTTCAGTTTATTTTTTGAATTCCTCTTCACCGAATGATTTTATGATGGGCCAAAGATGAAGTAGCTTTTTGTGAAGGTTTCACTTTTTCTGTGGTATATTTCTCGGCTGATGGTATCCAAAAGTATTGTTGCCAAGTGCATAGTATTGAAAAGGTCCACCCCACTTTCGACGTATGTATATCCCCCGGTCGGTGGTATCCGAAAAGGTTTACCGGCAGGTGCATAGCATATGGAAGGTTTTCTCAATATCGCACGGCTCAAGTACCGGCGCTAGGCTACCGATGATGAACAGGGTCAGAATGGGCAATGCTTTGTTTCGCGCCCAGCTACAGTACGAGGGCTTTTGGGCCTCCAGTCTAACGAAAAGTGAGTTCAGCACGGGCCAGGAGCTTCTCCGTTTAAACAGTGTCTTTGCGGAGATGGATATGTGCTCTCAAAAATCACAGAGAGACCTTGATCACGAAGTGAGAGCAAATCGAAATTCTCCCAACACATCTCTCCAAGCTATCCCCTTAAGGGAGTGGAGAGATCGGAAATTTTGTGGTCGAAAAGTAAGGGTTGTGTCAATCGATAAACAAAGCTTTGTGGAAAGAAATACAGGGTTGCAGATTTGAAACTCAGACCAGTTGCCTTGGTGTCCAGCCCCCTCTATAATCTAAATTTGTGAATATTTGGGTGAGAGCAGAACAAAGTGATATAATATACCCAGTGCCGTGCTAAGAAATACTATGGAGGTAGGTAAATAAAACATGGTGATAATTGATGGACATGAAGTTAGATGTTCAACCTACAATCATCTTGATCAATAATTTCGAATTTAATCCCCGTGAGTATTAACGTGCCACTTCTGGGTAATGAGAGTAGGCTTATGTGAATCACCGGACTCCAAAGTGAATCACTTCACCCTCCCCATCATGTCCCGGCAATCCTCGGCCCAACCCCGATCGGCTGCAACGGAACCGACGGTCCACCGGGGGGGCCGCCTACAGGCACTTTGCGCCGTGCCCCTTCCGCCTCACTTCCTGAACCCCCTTGCCGTATAGCCTCCCGAAATCCACATCTCCCCCCCCCCGTAATCTCTGCAACTACTCGTAAACCTTGTACCGTAAAAACTTTTACGATTCGCCATCTCAGGAAGCTCTTGTAAATTGCAGATCACCCACGTTAGGTTTAGTTTGGCAAGTTAACAGAATTGCGAAGATCAGTTAATGAGATTCAACGCGGTCAAGGAACTCAGGCCATACCGTGGCAGGAAAGCACTGATCCTACTTGAGAGATTCCGTCATTGAGCAACGAGATTAGCGGGGTGGGGGCGATGGCGAATCGCAAAAGTTTTCACGGCGCTCTGCACAGTAAGAACTCGAATAATCGGACCATGTGCCATGTAGTCCGATATTTCCTCCTCTGGAAAGGAGCGAAAAACACACCAAAAACCTAGATTACCGAGGCAAATAAAAAAGAAAAAAAACACCAGACCTTACTTGGAGAGGCAAGTCGAACGTCCTGCCACACTTCCCGACTATTCGAGTTCTTACGGTAGCACAAATGTCAGACATATCGATCGAACACACCACTTTTTTTTCTTTTGATAACAATATTTTTATCCTAGCACCACCGAACACTTTGTGACCTCACCGGTTTTGATGATTTTTCGCGGGTAAGCCACTTTGGTGTGTTCGTAGACTTTATGCCTGACGCTTGTACAAGTACAAGTACAGTAAACGAGATCTGACAGATCCCGGGATACCGCATTTAGTAGTGTTATAAAACACAAACCGGGGTCGGAGAATTTTGAGATTATCGCCTCGGGAATCGAAATGGTAAATTCTTGGGAAATGGAAAGGGAGGGAGGGGGTAAAGAGCGCAGCCGCAAGAGGCAATCGCCACACACACAGCTAGAAGTAGAAAGAAAAATATATCACGAAGTTCGATGGATGAAGAAAAAATCAATGGTAAGAAACTTGGAAACTTTCTTCCCTTGTTGTTGTTCTCATCATCTCTTCTCTCTGAAAACCTTTCCTTCACCCTTCACAAGCTAGCTTCCCCGCTAACGATTACCTGATTTACCTCTTGCCTCTATCATTTTCTATAGTAGCCGCGCATTTACCGGTGGAGAATAAAGAGGTGGGTATAATATGTACATAAAAGATTTAGATGCATAGTAACTCGATTCCCCTACCACACAGTAGCCGCCACCTCTTCCCGGGCCGGTGTTCCGTCAGACGGGAGATGGATTTCGGGTGGTTTTTTTTCGGTACTCTGGTACTGTGTGGATAAGTGATTTCCAGACACCTAAAACAGACCTCACTCACTCAGGTTATGATATTACTGTAGTATACTTACATTTTTATGCTGTATTTACATCTTGGTTACATTTGACTATTGATGGAAGGGCTGATTTCAGGAAGAGGCTCTGACGGCGGCGGTCGTGTGCCTGCTGTTTCAAGTTTCCGGCAAGCGCTTAGACTCTCATCTGCAGTGCGGCTGAGGTACAGGACCGGTATTTATCCGAGGAAACCTATACGACACTAGCCAATCCGGGGCCCCCCGTAGAATTCCAGCGACATTTTTTATGCCAGCGAAATGCACCATTTCATCCACAACCGGGAAAATAATGCTTCAACTTCTAAGCAAGAAAACACAATCGCGAAAAGCCATAAAAAATCTAAACACTTTTCTAAAAATAAACTAGGTCTGAGTGTATGTATTGGTATTTTTCTTTCTTTTTTACAAATTCAGGAACACCAGGCAGAGAAAATGTGACCTCTGTGGAAAAAGCGACTTCGTGCGATGATAAAGGAGCTGAAAAAGGTCATACGGTATGCATGGCACCGCAAGGAATCTTCGGAAGCACTGTGCTTTTTGCTGGGATTAAAAACCATGACTGATCTTCACCGGGGAAGGCCCGGCAGCAGGGACTGACCAGTATCTGAGTTACGGGTGACCGGAATGAAGAACCTAAATATTTGTAATTATCGGGTTTCTCGGAAATAATCTTATTTGGTTTGAATCTGTGCAGTACAGTACTGTACAGGTATGCTGCTAACAGCGTGTTGTGGGGCGGCACACCGTTGCAAAAGAGCTGCTGAATCTTCCCGAGAGACATGAAGGAAGCAGAGAGGGAGGAGCAAGGAAGGAGCACCAGTCCATACCAGAGGAGGCAACTCCAACGACATGGCACACTGTTCAGTTGTCGGTGTTCGAGGTTCTACGGTAGATTGCTCTGCTGGTCCGGGGGTGAAGGTGGTTCAGGCACCCGACACAAGCCAACTTCAAGCAGCCGGAAGACACCAAAGAGTTCCGTGACTATAAAACGGGCTATTATTGCTAGGGTTCTGAGGCTCTGGCTAATTTTTGGTGGTATGCAATAGTAGTCCTTTTCTCAAACGTCCCGATATTGCAAATGCTGGACGTTCTCGGTAGTGTGCTGGGAGCTACTGCGATAGAGCGGCGGGAACCACTGCATCTATCCACATATATCCCTGCATCTATCCGCATTTATCCCTGCATCTATCAAATTTGGTGATAGTAGTCTATGGTGGGTGTTTGCAAGTGCTGTGGCAGGCGGGAATGTGGAAATACAGTGACTAGATGAGAGGCCTGGTGATGCCGTCATTGCTGACCTAGCAATGCTGTGGAAAAAAAAAGGAACCCCCTCCATGGAAGTCAACTTAAAGAAATTTCTCCAAGTACCGGTAGTGTATTACTATTCGATGGCAGTAAAGGAGCTTTCCACTTCATTATGAGTAAAAACAGGTGACTGGTGGCAAAAAAGGTCTTTCCATATAATATATCTCTTAAATGATATTGGTTGCTACTGCTTGCGACTCCCTTGCTCAAGCATGTGACTGAGGTTGCCTTGAAAGCGCTTTTCCCACTAGTTTGTCATCTTCAGGAACTATGGTCCTAGACAGCTACTTAGAGAAATTCTGTCACTATATGTCTTCCAAGATTGGTGTGACCACAAATGCCGTAAGGTATCACTCGGATCGCATATAAAATATTTGACGGATAGTAGGCGCATCGTTCTTGCACCATCATTGTTGAATTTAACCTATAATTTATAACTTTCTTCCATCCGATATCTCACTATTTGTTTGCGAGAAGACAGCAGACTTCAGTTGTGGAGGGGGTAGACCGGACCACTGGGGGCGTGTTAGATGGCACCACCTTTGTTTAGTGACTTCATATAAGGCAAGCGCGTCGATGCCGGTAGATTCACTTCCACTCAGGAGCAATAAGGAGGGTGATAAAAGAACGAGTGGAAATTTGCATCGTCTGATAAGCAAAGAAAAACATAAATTTATGGCTGAAAGAGTATGATGAGCGGGAAGAGCAGCAAAAAATATGATTTCTCGTAGAGAGAGTCGGAGGGGGGAATCGGAGGGATGTGGGGAAGAAAGTAACGTAATAAAATGCTTGAGATCTATCACAATCCTGGCTCTCCAAAAAAGACGGAGGCAAATAAAGTACCATACTCGGTCTCTAATGTCGACCGGTTCCACCTCCGAAACCCTATGCTTGCACCATCCAATTGAAATAAGTCTATGAGTTTTCCAAAAATCGACGAATCTGGTGAGGACCCCGAAGCGCTAGGTCCAGCCATAGCGTGTTTCGGCAGAGAGATCCACAAACACTGACTCCTCACTCCTCCCAATCCTCCCCTTGCTCCGTAACTATCTTCACCGACCATAATCGCTTATTTCCATACATCCGCCTCTCCGCACCGTACCTCGGTACCTACCCCTACCAAGGGCCTAGGGACTGCCTCGCTCTCCCCACTCTCGAATAAACTCATCTACCTCGTCATGAGTCTTTGCATGCTGCATCCGGGAATGGGCTCTGAAATTATCAACCCTCGTAAATCTTCCTCTGTATTTGCAACCGAGCTCCGGGCAAACCGGCCCCTGAGGAGCATGATGCGCCCTAGCTGTCTTCAGGTGCCGATTCAAGTCCGCCTGGCGCCCGAATCGCATCCCGCAGATATGGCACGTGTGGGGGTTCGGGCTTGAGTAATTGGCTGCATAGCCCGGTTCCCTCCAGCGGAGCGCTGGGGGGCACTGAGGAGGGAGCGGAGAAGGTGCAAGGTTGCCGGTGTTGTGATTCCGGTAAAATCCCCGGCTCTGAGAACTGGCTGGCAGTTCTTGGCTAACGGAATATTGTAGGTAATTGGGATCGAGGCCAGAGTAGATGACGGTTTCGTTGACAGGGTATCCAGTGGCTTGAGTGGGCGAGGATCTCTGGATCGGGCAGAGGTAGTTTGAGGGACTGTTAGATCGAAAGAGTGACATGCTTTTAGCCTATTGCCCCGAGTATAGGAGTGGACGATGGATATAAGATAACTTGCTTACCCGCCGTCCCGGGTAGGGTTGGCATAGATATGGCCTGAATTTGTAGCACCGGAGTGGCTTGTCTCGACGCTGCCACCGAAGTCATAACAGGTGGGTTGTGAAGGTGGTTCAAACGCATTGGGTGAGTCACTAACACCAGGAAAGATTGCTGTCCTCGGCTGCGGACCGGAATTGTCATTCTCGTAGGAGCCAGCATCATCGGCATCCCGATAGTTTGAGTAGAAATTCGGCCACTCTTCAAAGAGGTTGTGCCAGTCACGATTAAATTGAGGCATTATCTGTGTTTCGAGACTTGGGATGGGAAGGAGGGAGGGCTCCGGCGTGGAGGTAGCCGATGGGATTTTTAGGGCCTGGGGAGTGGGGAGGTTCACAACAGATTCTTCCAGTCGGTGTTGTGGTGCGCGGGTCTATTATATACACAGGTGGGTTCAATCATCCTGCCAGCAGGAAATAACAGAATACTCAGACTCGGAGCGAGCAATAAAATTGCCTATGCTGGGGCTAAAATCTGCACATTACGGTGCATAGGCTCTGGTGATCCCTCGAAGTAGCCCCGCCGCCCGAGTTTCTGGATGCTCGTAGTACCACATTCTTGCCTACTATAATATTCGTGAAAATCTGACTTAGACTACAGGCACCAAATTTGATGGACACGGTAGGCCGGGTGGGGGCGGATGTGGTGGCTCTTGCTACCCTATCACAGCCGTTCTCAGAACTCTATCGAGTGCTCCAAGATTTACGATGCCGTGACTTTTTTAAAACGGGCTGCTATTGCATACCACAAAAGGATCGGCCGGAGCCCCAGAATTTTGGGGTATGCAATAGTAGTCCGTTTTACAAATGGCGGCAAACTACCACCAGTAAACGAACCGATCTAGAGGAAAGGGCGAACAAAGTTCTGTGATTGCGGTCGCCGATGACCGGGTACCCGAGGCAAGTTCTGTATTTGCTGAGCAATTGAGCCTCACGCCATGGTGTTGAGAATTTCGGATCGGTATGCCGTTACCGGTAGAATTTTGAACACTTCCGGCTGTTTTTCTCCCATAAGCCGATGCTGAGAGAGTCAGATTCCGAGAAGCTCTTGCCCCCTATCTAAGAGAGGGCATTTTTGACGCCTTAGCGGCAGGTTCAATTATTCTAGCGAATCCGGTGGTTGAAAATTAGACTCAGTGTCGAAATCGCTAAATCCGTCCTTCGGAGAATAGTAACTTAGTCACCAATACCCCTGTTCTGGGTCCCGAATTTCTACAACCCTGTGCATCTTTCCGCAAAGTTTTGTTTATCGATTTTCACGATACCCGTATCAGAACTGGTGCTATCCGACCGTTGGCCCCAAAAGACGGGGTCTTGTCATAGGGCTGGCTTAAAGTTGGTTTGCGTGGGATGGGATTGGCGGCCTTTATCTCTGCTCGCGTATCGCGCTTGTACTAGTACAAGTGGACGGCAACCCTGCGCGGATGTCGGGAAACGCCCTTTACAGTTGAGTTAATGTACTTCGTACAGTACGTGTGGCGGGTGCTTGGGTGCTCGCTACGCCGGCGCGTGGCCGGGTGGCCGCCTGGTTGATGGAGAATTATTCCCGGGCAGTCTGAAACCGGGTAAAATGGTTCCGGCCCCTACTGCAAGACTAGATTTTGGCACAGTCAGCGGAAGTTGGAATAGGCTAACGGATTGCTTCATGCTCCCACGTTCCGGAACGAGTACTCGAGTCTTCGCTTATCGACCTCCGGCAAATCGCAGAGCTCAAATTGTTCTACTCGTAGAACACACTGAGTGCACCTGGGACAAGGGGTACAGGGTATCATACGATAAGCCCTACCGGTACTATTAGTAGAAACACTGTGCAGAGACTCTTGATCATGATAATTGTGGGGCGGCCCTACGATTGGGAGTGACCAAAATCTCACGGCGGGTGATAATTAGTAAGAGGCGCAGCGGGTACCGGTTGCCTAAACGGCTCCTGGTTCGGTTGGGTCCTTCATCTAGGCTTCCCCAGGTTCGTTTAGATACTCGTCCCCAGCAAGAAGTACCCGGAATTTCGACTTTGAAACTTTTTGTATGGGCGCACTGATGTGCACAGACGGTCGGCCATACAAAATCCCCCTGTTCTCTCCCTGAATTATCCCTGAATTATCCCTGTTTTCCTACTAAAATTTCGGGTACTTCTTGCCTGGGACGAGTACCTGACGAAGCACTCCCGGTACCGAGGGGTCACAATACTGTACTGCGCTCGTACATATTGTGGTGTTCCATGTCATTCCCCCTCCTCCCGCTCACGTCACTCCGAAAGAGATGTTAAACCCGGTTTAGCATCTACTCGGGTGTGTCTGTAAAATCGGAAAGATCAATCCCTGTCATGCAAGGTTGGTGAGCAGAAAACAACAATAATTGTAAAACCCCCCTGGGGATCAGCAGTCCAAGAACCCGTAGTATCTTGAAATGAAAAGAACATCTAACCTTGTGATACCATTATCAAAACTTTTGAATTCTCAAATAAACAATATCCTCCCTTTTCTTTCTTTCTTGTAATCCACACATTTACCCCTCAGTTCACTTTATATTGGCCTCTTGTCTCCTGCTTGGTACAAGTATTTATCCAGTTCAACATACCTTGTCTAAGATGTCTTCCTACATGGAGTTACATGGTTAAGTTTCCCCAACATTGTGATCACCCGATCGTTTCAGCCCTAATTCAGCACAGGTATTTTCCGATTTTTACAGAGATACCCGAGTACAATAAATTGCGGAACTGGATCTCCATTGCCTGCAACCGAATTTCCCGGAGCCGCTGGAAAGTTTAACCGAGGCCTTGGTGCCTGGCCTGATCTGCAGGAGCTTCCCAACGATCAGGGATGATTTTATTTTTAGGAAAACTCTCAGAATACACGATCAAGATGCAAGTACAGTACTCGTTTCGCTCGCTTCGGTGCGAATGTGGCAATAATGAGCGCTCCTTCTGGTTGAAGAACTTTCTAGAATAAGACGACCTCCCAGGCCACCCGAACACCCCCGCCACCCGGACGGATGCTGGTTGGTGAGGTTTGTATGAAGAAATGAGCGTGATCAGTACAGTAGCCCCTGTTCGTCTAAAGTAAGCCACTTGAAAGTTTCTTATTTGAGCTTAGCTGTCCGGGCGAGGTGTCCGAGTGGTCTGGGAGGTCGTCTAAGCAACAAGCGATCGGGAAGGGACCACCGACGAAAAGCACGTACACTGTACAGTACGAGTACAGTAAGTAAGGTACACACAGATTTCTCGCCACTCGGCAGGGGACGGAGGTGGCCTGGAAAAAGAAAAAAACCCCGAGCCAGAAATTGGGGACCTGTTTGCCTGTCCTTGGGCACTCTTACCGAAGCACTTGTACGAGTACGAGTAGTCAGCTATCAACAAAAAATGACGCAAACTCTTGGCATGGAGACATAAGGTAAGTTGGCGTTGCTCCCCTAGTGGGATCTGTTTCAAGCACTTTGTCAGCCAAGGGAAATTCTAGATGTTCTATGGTGCCCGTTATTGGTAAGCTGGATAGTTTTAAATATGAATACGGTACGTTTGTCCAAATAGCTATGCTGAGATACCTACTTTATGCATAATATTTTACAAAAGTACTGCACGATATGGTTCCACTGGCCTTCTGTCCGGTTCGGTAATGCCTGTCACTCAAATTTATTGTTCCATACCATAATAATTATTTGATACACAACAGTTTGATTGGTGCAATGGAGGGCGCCTTGGCAAGACCCTAACCGTAATGGCTATAAGGGTTGATTGAACTCATTAGATTTTTGCGATAATAATACTTTATTTTTTGATTTAACATAATATTATTATGGTATTCGGTACAGCCCTACCTTAAAACCGTCATCTGTAGGAGAAAATCCCCTGCCAAGGCGTTCCCTGTTGCATCAATAGAACAGGTGTGTATGGTCGGCAGGAGCCATGCTTACGGTTCTTGGCAGTTTCAATGCAAACTAATCACATATTATCAGAGAATTAAGGGTTACCCTACCTTGAGTCAGTGATTTGAGGTAGTGGGAGGGCATTTTTGTGACAATTGGTTCTGGTCCCACACAAGATGCTCCAACTTTAACTCCCTACAACTCTATAACTAGTTGTGCTCTCGCTTGTTTAAGGGGAAGCCACTGATGCGCACCGGGTGGTACCTGGTTCCTCTCTTAAGGGAAATTTATATCATATTTCGTTGAAGTACTACTCGTAGGGCTTTAACTTGGTGGATACCTTTTGCGGAGAGTGCCCAGGTTACTTTTGACTGGCACTATAGCATATCCTCAATTACCCTGGTTTTTGCGGGAATGGCTTCAGGAGCTTCTAAGAATATTATAAGAATTTTAGAACCTACCGCACCACCGGGTTACAGTGGTTTCCGTAGGTTGTAGATTTTTTCAACAGTCCCCATCCATATTGAATCATTGAGAAAGTTTGTTCCCAGCCTGAGGATTTCCTAGTCCAACAGGCACAAATCGGGAAGACCGCCTACTAACAACATGGCAGCCGCAGAGAACGGAAGGAGCGCAAACAAGAAACATGAGGAAACGCCAACCGACTAGATGCCAAGGCACCCCCCCCCCCTCCACGCACACTTGAATGCTGCTACTGGATTCTAGAGCCATTTGTGTCCTGTAATGGTAGATTCCGGACTAAGCTAACATAAGAGCATTCTTCGTGCTTCTCCCACCGGTGGGGTGGCCGTTTATCCGCAAGTATCGTGTTGTTTCACACATTCGTCCACGGGGCAGGAAACGCGATAAAACCCCTCCGGTCTTCCGCTCTTGAAAATTCCATCGGCTGCTCGCAGTCTGGGGCCCTCCCTCCTTACTATTCGAGGTGGAGAAACATAGAAAGTGCCTCGGTCTCGCCATAATGGGCAGGGTCCCGTTGGAAGGAGCACGTACCTTTAGACAGACCGAGATTTTAATCTATACAATCTGACCTATAGTGACCGAGATCCAGGCCAGCTTCCTCCCCCGATGCCGGCGACTCACCCAGTAGCCTTGAGTCATCTTCGTGGTACATCAGCCCCGATTGTGACGGTGGCAGCTCGTTCAGCAGTTCCGAGTAGACCTCACCGTGCAGCGCCATGGTTGTCGCATAATAGTGGTAATACTAGCTAGTATGCGGCAAGATCCTTGCTGAGCATATTTGGGTATCAAGTATTCAAGTTCGGTTCGATTGTATATTGGTATCGCGAAACCCTACAATTTCGATTGGATCCCTGCTAATCAAGTCGGCTATTCGACGGTTTAGTACCCTAAACCCTGTGAAATATCATGGGTGGTTTTGAGTGACCGATATGAACCCTTCCTCGGTAAAGACGAGGCCATAATCGACTATATTTACCAAAGACGTCTCTAATATCGTAGTGTTGGGGTGATTGTGTGTCCGAAGAACTCTGGAGTTATTGTTGAGAGAGAGTATTTGGAGGAATTCTTGATTAATTCATAAAGCAACCCCCCACCGGAAGCACTTTCATTGTAGGGCCTCGTCATGACTGGTCACTCGGCGGATATTTGGTTAGGAAAGTGTGTTTACGTAGCTGGCTGATATGGCTCTAGAAGGTACCGATAAGGTGGGAGTGGGTGCTGGAGGTCTATAGTCCCAGAGGAACCCTTCAGTGCAGGTGTTCGCTCTGGAGTGTAGGTGCACGGGGTAGTATTATCCCCCTAGCCTGCGCCTCCAATGAGAGGGGGTGGGGGGGGGGGGTCGAACAATAAAATCAAATTATTCCTATTGTCGCCGATAGTCCATCTTGTCCACATCCAAGACGGGCGAACTAGCTAGACTTTTAGGAACAATGTCATTGGCGTGTGGTGTTTGAATGGTTTGTATAAAATTTATGTTTATTCCGGTGTGTGAAGAAGGGAGGTATCCGCATTCCCGCTGGGAGCCATTTAATGTCGTGTGGCTTGATCATCTAATGTGAATGGATTCTCCGCAGGTCTTTATCGCCAAACTCCCAATAAGGTTTCACATTCTGGGTTTCCGCTCGTGTGCCCTTATTATTTATTCATTGCCGTAGTTCTCGTTTTCCCATATCACCTAACTATATCTTTTAACCCCCAGTCTGCTGTGTCGTAGTATGTCACTCGTTAGATCCCCGAGGGGCCAGCCATGTCCAAGTGATGCGGACGATGTTAAACAAAACTTTATGACTACAACACAACACTCGTGTACCTGTACGGGGAATAGGATGGTGGGTTATGTTGTAGGTATAGGGACGAGAGCATTCAGGCGTGGGAGAAAAAAGGGGAGAGAGGGTGCAAGAGCAGAAGAGGTCGTGCTTTGGGTTATGGCACTAGGGCGGGTAGGGTGTGCCGTTGCGGGAGGGGGATTGCATGCATGACATTGAGAATGAGTAGACTGCATGTCCGGGTGTGTAGGTACGAACATGTATAGAACACACTGAAGCATTCACGGGGCTCTCAAAGGTTTCCTGCTGAAACATGCTTTGGCTGGGCCTAGTGTTTCGGCGTTTGGGAAAGTCGTATACAAGCTTTGTTCGGGTAGTGTAAACATGAAACATTTGGAGATAGAATAGGTTGGAAATTGGCCCAGATTGTCTAGATTGGATTTGTACCTGAAGGGCCCCAAGATTTCCAGACTATTAGAGATCTCTTATATTTCACAATGTTATTTTTCTTGTGTCTGATCTTCGCAGACTTTCTATAAAGGGCCGGATACTTTGCTGTTCTCATCTGTTTATCATCTTTCTCATTTTGGTAGATGCGTTCCTCTACTTGTTAGACTCTGTCAACCTCTACTCGTTCTTTTGTCACATTCTCTATTGCTCCCCAGAAGAAGTAAATTTACCGGCATTTAGTGACGGGTGGGGTCGTGATCGAATTATCGAGCAAATTGAAAGACCTTGGTTGAGTGCTCGAGAATGGCCACTGCTCGGTTACGCTGTAGTCTAGAACCAAAAGCCAACACCACTTGATTACCACGAAAGACATATATGGGCTGAGTGATTGGTCATGATCGGGAACACCCCTGATTGAGTATGGTCTGATTGGGGGGGCCCTATGATTGAGGTGATCGAACAAAACTCGATGATCTGATCCTGTCCGTCACTCCCGGTATTCCGATGTTTGTCCTATATTTTTTGTAGTTTCGGATGAGGTTGGGTACCGTGGTATTAGAAAATCAAGTTACATGTCCAATACAACCTCCCAAACCTCACCTAGTGTAGCCCCCGAATACCGGTTTTATTTGCCTACCCATCTATAATTTATCGGGGGCGGAGGTAATCACTAGGCTGGGTGGTTCCTCTATTTGCCTGAAGGGAGAGGTGAAGGTAACCCGGGGGTGTCGCAAGCAGCTATGAATTGAGGAGGATGTGAAAAAATAGTTAGGAAAGGAGTGTGAAATTTGTTTTGGGAGTATGGAATAATAGATTTTGTCCATAGTCTTTTTCTTTTTCTTTCTGTGTTGGCGAGCGGTATCAAACTGACTAGAGAAGATCGACAAGTACCAAAGGAAAGCAAGGGAAACTATTTGATTATGGTGTTTTGTGAAAGAGAGTGGAATTGACATATAATGCTCAGAACCAAGGTCAAAAAAAAAACGTATAGGACACAAGACAAATGTCACCAGAACCCTTGTAAAGAAGACATTACTTTACTGTAATTGTGGGGGTAATGTCTAAGGAAAACCTCGACCGCTGAGCTTTTTTCATGCGTCATTTGATCCCCCCCTCTCACGCTAGATGTAGGTAGCAACTGATCCCTTGGCATCAGATTTGGTTACTAACTTAAACTTCCAGACCCCACTACTCTAAGCCCTAAGAGTATGAGGTTTATAAGGCAAGCATGTCACTTCTGGTTGATTCACTTCTATTTAGGAGCATAAGGAGAGTGATAAAAGAGCGAGCAGAGATTGACATCCTAATAAGTAAAGAAACGTATATGTCTGAAAGGGTGTGACGGCAAGTGGAAAAGAGTGGCAAAAGGCAGTACCCTTCATAGAGAGAGTCGGAGGGGAGGTTAAAGAGATATGGCGAAGAAAGTAACGTAATAAAATGTTTGAGATCTGCCACAACCCTGGCTCTTCAAACAAGAAGGAGGCAAATAAATAACCATAATTGGTATCTAGCGTCGACCAGTTCCACCTCCAACACCCTATGCTTGCACCATCCAATGGAAATAGATCTATGAGTTTTCCCAATACCGACAGATCCGATTAGGACGCGGAAACACTAGGTCCAGTCAAAGCCTGTTTGGACACAGAGATCTACAAATACTCACTCCTCACTCCTCCCACTCCTCCCCTTGCTCCGTAGCTGACTATCTTCATCGACCACCACAGCCCTCTATTTCCATACATTCGCCTTTCCACACCGTATCTCGACCCCCGCCCCTACCAAGGACCTAGGGACTGCCTCATTCTCTCCACTCTCGAATAAACTCATCTACCTCATCATCACTCTTTGCATGCTGCCTCCGGTAATGGGCTCTGAAATTATCAACCCTCGTAAATCTTCTTCTATATTTGCAGCCGAGCTCCGGGCAAACCGGCCCGAGGGGAGCACAATGCGCTCTAGCTGTCTTTAGGTGTCGGTTCAAGTCCGCCTGGCGCCCGAATCGCATCCTGCAGATATGGCAAGTGTGAGGGTTTGGGCTTGAGTAATTGGCTACATTGCCCCGTTTCCTCCTGCCCAGCGCTGGGCGGTACTGAGGAGGGGGAGGGAGGGGTGCAAGGTTGCCGGTGTTATGATTCCGGTAAAATCCCCGGCTCTGAGAACTGGCTAGCAGTTGTTCTTGGCTAACGGGATATTGTGGGTAATTGGGATCAAGCTCGAAACAGATGCTAGTTTGGTTGATAGCGCACTTGGCGGCTTGGGTGGACGAGGATCTCTGGATCGGGTAGAGGTAGTTTGAGGGACTGCTAGATTGAAAGTGTGATATGCTATTAGTCTATTGCCCCCAGTGTAGGAGTGGAAGGGAGATATGAGACAACTTGCTTACCCGCCGTCCTGGGTAAGGTTGGCATAGATATGGCTGAAATTTGTAGGACTGGAGTGGCTCGTCCCGATGCCGCCACCGAAATCATGACAGGTGGGTTGTGAAGGTGGTTCAAGCGCACTGGGCGAGTCACTAACGCCGGGAAGGATTGCTGTCCTCGGCTGCGGGCCGGAATCACCATTCTCGCAGGAGCCAATATCGCCGACATCCTGATAGTCTGAGTAGAGATTCGGCCTCTCTTCGGAGAAGTTGTGCCAGTTGTGATTAAATTGAGGCATTATCCGTGTTTCTTGGAATTGGAAGGAGGAAGGGCTCCAGGGTAGAGGTAGTCGATGGGATTTTTAGGACCTGGGGTAGGGGGGTTTATAACAGATTCTTCCAGTCGGAATTGTGGTGCGTGGGTCTATTGTAGCTACAGGAGAGTGCGATCATCCTACCAGCAGGAACAACAGAATACGCAGACTCGGAGCGAGCAATAAAATTCCCCGTGCCGGGGCCAAAATCCGCGCATTCCGGCGCGCAGGCTCTGATGATCCGTAGCAGTAGCCTCAGCGCCTGGGCTCCTCGGTGCTCCTCGTACCATATCCTCGCCTGCTATAATATTCGCCAAAATCCAACATAGACTACTCGAACTAAATTTGATGGGTACAGTAGGTCAGATGCGGATAGATGCAGTGGTTCTCGCTACCCTATCGCAGCCGTTCTCAGCATTTTATCGAGTACTCCGGAGTTTGCAATGCCGTGACGTTTTTAAAACGGGCTGCTATTGCATACCACGAAAGAATTGGCCGGAGCCTCAGAACTTGAGTGGTATGCAATAGTAGTCCGTTTTATAAATGACGACAAACTACCACCAGTAAACGGACTAATCGAGAGAAAAGGGCCAACAAGATCCTGTGGGTAGTGGGAAATCGGTGTAGATGGGGGTGATGAGTTCTATGATAGTAGACATGCACGTCTGGGGGTGGGTGCCGAACTCATCATCTCACTAATTACGGCCGTGATGGGAATAAGGGGAGTTTGGTGCTCGACTGGCTCTTCCTCGACTGTGTGGGGGTTGAGTAAGGGGTGTGGTTATTTGGTATTATGATACTCTGTGGTGGAGGGTTGCTGGCTAGTTTACCGTTAGTAAGCTGGGGTTTAGCTAGCGGACACACCCTGATCGCCGATGGCATGATACCCAGGGAGGTTCCGTTTTTTTGCTGGAATAATTGAGCCTCATAAGAACTGCCGGCAAGATGTTGGACTTTTTTTTCTTTTTTTCTCTCTTTTTCTTTTTCTTTCATAAGATGAGGCTGAGAGAGAGTCGGTTTCCGAAAAGCTCTTACCCCCTATCTGAAAGAGGGTGTTTTTGACGTTTTAGCGGCAGGTTCAATTATTCCAGTAAATACAGTAATTAAAAATCAGACTCAGTGCAAATCGGCTCCACAGGTTTCCCCGAACCTAGGTGAAATCCCGCAAAATCACTAAATTCGTGCTTCGGGTAGCGGTAGCCGCCGATGGAACTGTTCTGGGTTCCTAATTTCTACAACCCTATGCTTCTTTCCACAAAGTTTTGTTTATTGATTCCCACGATGGTGTCACGATAGTGTATCAGAACTGGTGTTATCCCGCGAGTTGCGGCTGAAAGACAGAGCTTTCTCAAGGTTGGCTTAAGGTTGGGCTTGTGCGGGGTGGGCTCCCCCGTCCCTGCTCGCACAAGTAAAGCAACCTCACTGAACCCACCGATGTGGGAAAACGCGGCTGGTTTCATAGATAATTGGTACGGACGGTTTGGTTGACGGCGAATTATCCCTTGGGCCGTCCGGGCCAGTCAAAAATGGTTCCGGGCATGCTAAGGCCAGATTTGGCTACGGTCGCTCAAATTGATCTAGGATACAGGTAGCCTGAGTGTGTCTGGGACAAAAGGCATCATACACTAAACCCCGCTATTAGCCGAAAACTCTTGATTATGATAATTGTGAGGCATCCTTAGGATTGGGAGAAACCAAAATCGTGGGTTTCTCATCTGAGATCGGCCGTTCGGGCGGGGGGCCGGTTCGGGTGGGCTGTGATGCGCCTGTCAGACGAAAACAAGCCTCGTGAGGGGCAGTGAAACATAATCCCTGCGGAAAACGTTGTATGGTAAGGGACCTCTGCAGCCGGAACAGGGGGACATTCCTTGTCATTTATTAACAGCGGGTTAATTCACCAGGACAACAGTTAACATAGATTAACATTCTGACAAAATATTAATTAACAGTTTTGTTAAGGAGGTTAACGATAATTAACCTACCTCAAAATACCCTGGACATTCCCCCTGTAACTGGTAAAACTTTAGACCCCAATACCTCTATGAAAACTCGAGATATTCCTATTCTCCCTCTGTTAGTGTGTAGAGGATCATCCACTCTATCACCTAATAGAGCCATAATTCTCATTTGACTTGTGGTTGAAAATCCTTTGGCGGTTGAAGATGCACAATGTTTTCTTGGCAAAACTCTCCGGCTACAGAGGTCCCTCACCATATTGTAGCCATCTCAACTGGGATACAATACGGTAAATTGGTAGAGGCAAATGCGGGGGTTTAGAGGAAAAAACCCTTGCCCACATCATTTTTGTGCAGTAAATTGATCACCACGGGACCGCGTGTCACACTTGGCACTTTTCTAAGGGGCTATGTTTCACCTCTGTATCTCTCCGACACCGTACCGTGATAACCACTAACGCGGCGATCAGAAAATGAGGCTTAAAATTGCCCTAGCGCGAGTTAAGTCGTGGTGTACGTCAAGGAAGGGAGGGCGCGTCGCAGCCCGAGGACGCTGGGATAAGTGATTGGCGGCGACGGCGTGGAAACGTGAACCTATAATGTCTGTGCGGATGTAGGGGGATGGATGAACGAGAAGGGTGGAAAATGCACTTGAAAGTCTACAGCTACTGATAGGGGGGGGGAAATCACGGAATGAGAGACGGGATTCGGGAGTCCTAATAGAAGACCCCGAGGGCGAGAGCACCTCACTAGTTATTCTCTATCCGCAGACTCTACCGGATCATCCTGCTCTCCTTGGAGATGCATATGCGCAGTATAGCATGCAGAAGATGTGGGCTCTGCTCGACGACAGGGCTAAAATAAAAATAGAAATAAAAAAAATGAAAATGAAAATGAAAATGAAAATGAAAATGAAAATGAAAATGAAAATGAAAACTGGAATAATTGAGAATCTCACTAGGAAGCTGGAGTTGCCCTTCCTAGTGAATTTTATCATACATTTCTTTTTATTTGTCTCGGTGGGGGTGGGGGGGTATCTTCCCACCCTCCTGTCTCCCTTAATTCAAGGGGGGAATTCTGGACGTTCTAGTTCATCCACAATTGTCCTAGTTTTTGCGGCAGTGATTCTAGAAGCTCCTAGAGACAGTGAAGGAATTTCATAAATTATTACACATGACTAGTCACCCAGGTTCTAAATTTTTTCAACACAGTCCCGCATAGCGAATGCGCGATAGTGAATGCTTCCGGAGTGATTCAGAAGGTTCTTTTCCCTCCTGGGTTTTTTTTCCAAACTCACATGCGCTAACCGAGAAGATCACCCGGAGAAAATCGCGAGGAGCACAAACAATGAAGGAGCCCTGGTCCTGGCAAAATGCCAACAGAAGGAAGACCCAACAGTCCGTCCACATGCCGAGGGAGCGTCCCCCCAAGACTGGAGTGCTGCCACTCGATCCAAGAGGTATCTGTGCGCTGTGGGGGGCGGGGTCTGGGCTGGGTTATCCTATGCGCATGCTTTGCTCTCTCCCCGCTGGTAGGGTGGCTATTTATCTGTAGGTACGGTGTGGTTTTCACAGAACCGTCCACCAGGCTGGGAAACTGTGATAAAGCGCTCCGTTGTTCAAATCTTTGAAATTCCATCAGCCACCCTCACTCTGGAACCCTCACTCCTTTCCATTCCAGGTCGCGAAACATAACTCTCTCGACCTAACCATAAAGATTACACATTCGTTGAGCGGGTGGAGAATCTCTAGATAGACGGAGATTTTGGCTTCAAAGCCATGGCGATAGCTGTCTAGAACAGAGGCCGGCTACCCCTCCAAATACCGGCAACTCGCCAAATAGCTTTGAGGCGTCATCATGGCGCATCACTTGACTCTGATGTAGAATAACTCGCCCAGTAACTCCGGGCTGCGCGCACTGTGCGGTACCCGCGGGCCCGCACGGTGTCGGCGGTCGTAGAAGTAGTCTGCGGTACAAGTATGGCTGGGCAGATAGAAATCGGGTATTCGAGTTCGATTCGGTCGGGCTTGGCGTACTGCTAAGGCCCACAGGTTTTATCGAAACCCTCGCTAACCAAGTTGGTTGATTGGCGATTTAGTATCTAACACCCTTTGAAGTTTTATTAGTCGTTTTAATTTACGGGAATGGACTCTTCCTCGGTAAAGACGAGATACTTTACTGTACTATAATCTCAAAAACATCACCGCTATTGTAGTATTTGGGTGATCATCGAAAGGGCTCCGAGATATTGTTGAGGATGAGTGTTTGGGCAAATCTCTGATTAAATTACAGAACCGTCTGGAGAAAGCGCTTTTATCCTAGTAGCGCCGTCACCACTGGTCACTCGGGTGACGCAGGGCTAGGACGCCATGTTTACACGGTGTGCTGGAATGGCTCTAGAAGGTACCGGAAAGGCGGGGATGGGAGTTAGAGGTCTACGGCTCCGGAAAAAAGTCCAACAACTAGGTGTTCATTGTGCAGTGCAGGCACATGGGGTAGGATTACCTCCCGGCAGGCACCTCCGAGGGGAGAAGGTAATAAGACAGAGGGGATGTAAGGGAAAGGTACACTTCACAGGAAAGCCCCCATTCACCCTCCTCATATCGTTGGTGTTGGTGTAATTTTAAAGGCGCAATATAAGATAACCAAGAGTACTAAAAGCAAAACGTAAGGCTAGGAAAAATAAGGCACAGGGGTAAGGAATGCACCTAGGTTCGCACAAGAGAAAGAATAAAAGAAGATAAACAAGGAGGGATATAAGAACAATTAACACCGTCGCCAAGACTGCACTGTGCCGTTGCCGACTTCGTGTTCGCCCTTGTGTCCGCTTGTCGGTGTTCTCTCGTCAGCGTTTGCTTACCGGATTCGACCTTGCTACCCATCCAAATCTACTTGATTCCAATCCTGCCACAGACTAACTAGCTATCATGCCTCCAACTCAGGACTACACGTCCGAGCAATATCAGGTCCCAAGTCCCCCGGAACAGCATATAAGCACACAGGCATCTATCTCCTATCAGTTGCCAGACCTTTGTCCCCATGGTAGCGAACTGGTAATCTACAGCCCCTCCATTCTGGGAATGCGTGAAAGCACCCGCACCGAATCCCCTTCACCGTTTTACCAATAGTAGCCTCCGCCGATTCGCTGTGCTGTATCCGGCCTCACCTTGATTAGCTACGGCGCCCATCGCTCTGTGTCCGAGAGCCTAGCTTTAACTCGGTCCCGTCTTTGTCTTTGCGCAAAGGTCACATCGGGACTGGAAGCGACCCAGCCAAATAAACGGGTAGGATGCCCCCCGGATCACCTCTCTGTGTCAATAATAGTGAAAGGCAAGAGGATAGATCCCGGATAGAGTGGATCTAGCCTTTTGCGAAAGATGTCTGTTGGTCTGTTTGTCTGCTCCTGGGTTTCACGCACTTTTTGTACGAGAGGTGTAGGTTTTAGGACGGAATTTTAGCGATGGGTGTGGGGGCGCTGTGGGACTTGACGGTATTCTGGCGGAGGAAGCTGTGGTGAGAGCCTATCACGGTATCAGGATATTTTGAGCCATGGCGTTTTGACGCTCCACAGCACCTAACGAATAGCAACGACCATGCTACAGAATAGCTCAAGTTCTTGAAAAAATCCGAAGGGCTTGCGGCTCTTGTTAGAGCTTAGCCCCCCCCCGCTTGGCGGCGATTTAGTTTGGCGGCTCTAAATCAACAACTGCCACCTATCGCCTTTGCTTCAGCGCATTGTCACAGCTCTTATGCCGTCCACTTGTTACCGAGTGATTTGTGGTGACTCCTTCCAGCAAGGCATTTGACTTATATATTGCGGCAGCGCCCACCCGGGACATAACCGGCTAAGCCCCAGTATGCGTGGGAACGAAAAACAAAGCAGTGAGGGGCCTCTCGATCTAACGTGACCTGTGGATAGCTGAATATATTGGCGTTGTTTTCGGGATTGGGCACGAACCTGCTCTCATTGCGTGGAGCTAAAGTTGGTTGAGAACATTTTTCGCGTTACTGGGCGTGGGTAAGGGCCCTGGGCCATGACTTCCTTGCGGTGTCTTATTGCTGATGTGAGGAGGGCTGTAACCGCGAAGTCAAAGTGAGCCGCGTCGTGGATATAGGATGGCCATCGCGACTAACTCGGGGTTAACTCATGGAGCGGAGAGTCTATGTCGGCTCGGACAATACAAGTGGATAACTCAGTAGGGAATCCGGAGTCGGACCGGGGTAGGAGATAGGTTACTGGGCTGATGAAGCAAGTCGTCTCCAACCATCTACGTGAGGGGTGCTATACCATGTTACGAAATCAAGAGAGTTTTCAGCAGAAGGTGGTCGCTGTGTCTAGCCCACTGTATGATGTAGGGGGGCGTGGCTAGAGTACCTAATAGTCCCTCAGGCCCCTCCTTGATCTGTCATCCTAGCCCGAGGCGAGAGAACTGGCCCACTACGAACACTACCGGTGACGTGCGGGTATCTGAATGGCTCTAATGAGATTCGTATTTATTTCACTGTGTGGATACAGGACGTGCTCCCGTTACCTCTGAGAGCCATCTGATGGCATGTGCAACTGGGTTTCGATGATCACCGGGGAGATAGATATAAACGGTTCCCCCCGAGTGTCATCCCCTCCAAATTCCGTTGAAGTTCCCCATTCTCGGCCCCCCGTTCTGCCGGTAAGGTTTTACATTCTCGGGTTTCAGCTCTTATGCCTTATCCTCGATCCATTTCCATAGTTCTCGTTTTCCCATATCACTTAACTGTATTATTTTAACCCTAGTTTACTCTATCATGGTTTATCACTCGTTAGATCCCCGATGGGGCCGGCCATATCCAAATGATGCGAACGATGCCAAACAGAGATTTATGACTAGGATACAACACTCGTCTACCTGTATGAGGAATAGCCTAAGGATGGCGGGTTATGTTGTAGGTATAGGGATGGGAGCATCCAGGTATAGGTAAAAGAAGGGGAAAGAAGATGCAAGAGCAAAAGAGGTCGTGCTTTGGATCACGGCACTGGGGCGGGCAGGGTGTGCCGTTGCAGGAGGGGGATTTCGTGCATGACATTGAGAACGAGCAGACTGCATGTCCAGGTGTGCGGGTACGAACATGTATCGAACACACTGGAGGATTTACGGGACTCTCGCAGGTTTCTGTTGGAACTTGCTTTGGCTGGACCTAGTGTTTCGGCGTTTGGGAAGGTCGTATACAAGGCTGGTCGGGTAGTGTAAACACGAGACGTTTAGAGATGGAACGGGTTGGTAATTGGCCCTGATTTTCTAGATTGGATTTGGACCAGAATTACTTGAAGATTTCTAGACTATTGGGGATCTCTTGTATATCACAATGTTATTTTTCTTCATGCGCCCGATTCCCGCGGACTCTCTCTATAAAAGGCTGGATACTTTGCTGCTCTCTTCCGTTTATCATCTTCCTTATCCCGATAGATGCGTTCCTTCACTCTTTGGGCTCTGTCGGTCGCTACTCGTTCTTTCGTCATTATCTTTATTGCTCCTCGGAAGAAGGAAATCTACCGGCATTTAGTGGCGCGTGGGATCGTGACCGAATAATCGAGCAAATTGAGAGATCTCGATCGAGTGCTCGGTTATGTTGTGGTCTGGAACCAAAAGCCAACACCACTTGATTACCACGAAAGATATATATGGACCGAGTGATTGGTCATGATCGGGAACACCCCGAATTGAGTATGATCTGATTAGGGGGCCCCTATGACTGAGGCGATCGAACAAGACTCGATGATCTGATCCTGTCCATCACTGCCGGTATTCCGATGTTTGTTTTATATCCTTTACAGTTTTGAATGAGGTTGGGTGCCGTCGTGTTGGAGAGTCGAGTTACATGTACAATACAATCCCCCAAATCCCACCTAGTGTAGCCCCACAATACCAGTTTTATTTGCTATCCATCTAGAATTTATCTCGGGCGGGGGAGTCCCCCGATCTTATCTCGAATTGTCTCGCCTACATGACGGCTGGGATAGCCCCGCCCATATTGGGCTAACTTTGCGGCAATGCAATGGGTAGATTGGGCGGTACCTCTATTTACCTGGAGGGAGGGGTGAGGGTAATCCGGGGGTGTCGCAAGTAGCTACGAACCGACGGGGGTGCAGGGGGGTGGTTAGGGAGAGAGTGTAAAATTTGTTTTGGGAGTGTAGGAACGATGGATTTTGTCGATAGCAAGTTATCCTTTGTTTTTTCTCGTTGGAGAGCGGTATCAAACTGACTGGAGAAAATTAACAAGTGCCAAATGAAAGCAAGGGAACCCACTTGGTTATGGTGCTCTGTGAAAGAGAGTGAGGTTGATTAGTTTTTGGAAGGGAATACGGTGATAGCAGCCGTAATACTTGTATGTAAATGACATATAGTGCTCGGAGCCAGTGTCAAAAAAAGAAACGTATTAGACACAGGACAAATGTTCCCAGAGCCCTTGTGAATAAACAATTACTTTACTATAATTGTGGGGGTGATGTCTGAGGAAAATCTCGACCGCTGAGCCATTTTTGTGCATTCTTGGATCCCCCCATGCCTCGCTCCAGATGTAGGCAGCAACTGATACCTTGACATCAAATTTGGTTACTAGATTACGTTCCCAAGCCCCGCCACTCCAAACCATAAGAGTATAAAGTATACAAGGCAAGGATGTCAATGCTGGTTGATTCGCTTCTATTCAGGAGCAGTAAGGAGAGTGATAAAAGAGCGAGCAGAGGTTGACATCCTAATAAGTAAAGAAACGTATATGTCTGAAAGAGTGTGACGGCAAATAGAAGAGAGTAGTAAAAGGGGGTACCTTTTATAGAGAGAGTGGAGGGGAGGCTAAAGAGATATGAAGAAGAAAAGTAACGTAATAAAATGCTTGAGATCTATCGCGATCCTGGCTCTCTAAACAAGAAGGAGGCAAATCAAAAACTATAATTGGTATCTAATGTCGACCAGTTCCGCCTCCAACACCCATGCTTGCACCATCCAATTGAGATAGGTTTATGAAATTTCCCGACACGATAGATCCGGCGTGGGCGCCGAAACACTAGGTCCAGCCATAGTCTGTTTCAACAAAGAGATCCCTAAACACTCACTCCTCGACCCTCCCAATACTCCCCTTTCTCTGTAACTGGCTATCTTCGTCGATCACCACAGCCTCCTATTTCCATACACTCACCCTTCCACACCGTGCCTCTTTGCCCGCCCGTACCATGGACCTAGGGACTGCCTCGGTCTCTACACTCTCGAATGAACCCATCTATCTCGTCAAAACTCTTTGCATGCTGCCTCCGGTAATGGGCTCTGAAATTATCAACCCGCGTAAATCTTCTATATTTGCAGCCGAGCTCCGGGCAAACCGGTCCTTGAGGAGCACGGTGCGCCCTAGCTGTGTTCAGGTGCCGATTCGGGTGCGCCTGGCGCCCGAATTGCATCCCGCAGATATGGCACGTGTGAGGGTGAGGGCTTGAGTAATTAGGTACATTGCCCCGTTTCCTCCCGCTGAGCGCTAGGGGACACTGAGGAGGAAGAGGAGAAGATGCAAGGTTGCCGGTGTTAAGCTCCTGGTGATATCCCTGGCTCTGGGAACTGGCTGGCAGTTGTTCTTGGCTGACGGGATATTGTAGGTGATTGGGGTCGATGTCGAAGTAGATGCCAGTTTGATTGACAGTGCATCTGGTGGCTTGAGTGGGCAAGAATCTCTGGATCGGGTAGAGGTAGTTTGAGGGACTGTTAGATCGAAGGGTGACACGATGTTAGCCTATTACCCCGAGCATAGGAGCAGAAGGGAGATATGAGATAACATACTTACCCACTGTCCTGGGTAAGGTTGGCATAGATATGGCTTAAATTTGTAGGACTGGAGCGGCTGGGCTCGATATCGCCACCCAGGCCATGGCTGGCGGGTTGTGAAGGTGGCTCAAGCGCATTCGGCGAGTCACTAACAGCGGGAAGTATTTCTGTCCTCGGCTGCAGACTGAAATCGCCGGCATCCCGATAGTTTGAGTGGATATTAAATTGAGGCATTATCCGTGTTTCGAGGCTTGGAATGGGAAGGAGGAAGGGTTCTAGCGTAGAGGTAGTCGATGGGATCTTTAAGACCCGCAGAATGGAGGGGTTTATAACAGATTCTTCCAGTCGGCATTGTGATACGTAGGTGTATTGTAGTTACAGGTGAGTGCAATCGCACCGCAAGCAAGAAACAACAGAATACGTAGACTCGGAGCAAGCAACATAACTGCCCACACCAGAGCCAAAATACACGCAGGCTCGGGCGAACCCTAGCAGTAGCCCCAGCGTCTGCTCTCCTCGGTGCTCGTCGTACCACATTCTCGCCTGCTATACTACTTGTAGAAGTCCGACATGGGGTGCTGCACCAAATTTGATGGATACGGTAGGCCAAATGCGGATAGATGTAGTAGCTCTCGCTGTCCTATCGCAGTCGCTCTCAGCACCCTATCAAGTACTCCAGAGTTTGCAATGCCGTGAGGTTTTTAAAACGGGATGCTATTGCATACCACGAAAAAATTGACCGGAGCCTCAGAATTTTGACGGCACGCAATAGTAGTCCGTTTTACAAATGGCCAAGAATTACCACCAGTGAACGGACCAATCGAGAGAAAAGGGCCAACCGGATTCTATGGGCAGTGGGCGACCGGCGTAGATGAGGATGATGAGTTCTACGATTGCAAACATGCGCGATCGGGGGTGGGTGCTAAACTCATCATCTCGCTAATAACGGCCGTGATGGGGATTGGGGGAGTTTGATGCTCGATTGGACGACCCGATGTGGGAGGTTGAATGATGAGATGCGTGTTGTTCGGTATTATGATACTCCGTGGTGGAGGGCTGTTGGATAGGTCCGTTGGTAGGGTAGGGCTTGGCCAGCAGACACCGATAGGTAGTCCAGGACAGGAATGACTGTGACCGCTGATAGCTGATACCCCGGGCGAGTTCCGCTTTTACTAGAATAATTGAGCCTCATGAGAACTGCCGGTGAGGTGTTGGACCTTTTTTACTTTTTTTCTTCCACAAGCTGCTGAGAAGGTCAGTTTCTGGAGAGCTCTTGCCCTATCTGAGGGGACCCCGGACGCCCCAGCGGTAGGTCGAATTATTCTAGTAAATACGGTAATCAAAAATTAGACTCAGCGCAAACCGGCTCCATAGAGATTTCCTGAAACCCGGAGAAATCCTCCAAAATCACAGAACTCCAGCTTCGGAGAATAGTAGCCACCAATGCAACTGTTCTGGATTCCCGCTCTCTAGAACCCCGTGCTCCCCCCACGAAGTTTTGCTTATCGATTTTCACGGTACCGTATCAGAACTAGTAAATTTATTATCAGACAGGTTACTCGAGTGGCACCAAAAGGCCAGCCCTCTTCTTAAGGTTGGCTTAAGGTTGGCTCGTGCGGGGTGGCCCTCCCTCATCCCTGCTCGCATAAGGTATATTGTAATTGGGGGTCGGGGAATGCCACTGGCGGCGGATAGGTGTCTTCTGGTGGATAGGACGGAACAGTTGAAAATGGTTTCAGGCGCGCTAGGGCCAAATTTGGCTACGGTCGCTCTAATTGCTCTAGGATAGTCTGAGTGCGCCCGGGGCAAAAGGTATCAAGCGGGAGATGGTTGGAGGGAGGTGCAACGAATACCGGTTGCCCAAGGGCTCCTGGCTCGGTTAGGTTATACAGAGTTCGGTGGTTAGAGTGGTTGGGCTGGTTCAAACTGAATCGGATTAAATTTATCTCCGAGTCAGCTGAGAGCGTCGGAATTCCGGTCGCCCTCAACAGGTGCCTGAGACGCACGTCGACAAGGAACTTTTCTTAATTGCTGCGGGTTCGGAGTGATGAAAAACTTCGGACCATCGCTCTTCTCGGGAGCCTTAGTTGTGTGAGGGAGTGGGTACCGTCCTCCATGACTTTGTGAAGTCAAGAGCAAATACGGTACTCCCCCTTCCAAATATCAATACTACGAAATGAAAAAAATACGTACTAGGAAAATAAGGTAATTTGGGGAACTATTTATAGAGTTGCACAACGCCTACCGTTCTTGAGCTCTCAAGCATTCTAATGACGCAAGCGAATTGTTTTAGGTGTATAGATATACTGAACGATGCAGCATCGTTCCGGCACTCGATTGCTGGAGTATGGATGGGGAAACGGGCGGGGGTCGCCGCCCCATAGCCAGAGTTTATCCAGTCAAACCAAGAAAGATATCTGAGCGTTTCTCATCCTGGTGGGCTGTGATGCGCCTCTTTGACGAAAACAAGCCTCGTGAGGGACAGTGAAACATAATTCCTGCGGAAAACGTTGTTCCGTGACCACCGTTGCGCAACGGGGATAAATCGGTAGAGGCGAATACCGAACCAAACCCCTGCACACGTCATTTCTGTGCAACAAACATGATCACGGGACCGTGTGTCATACTGTACAAATACCGGTACTTGACACTTTTCCAAGGGGCTACGTTTCACTTTCGTGTCACTCCGATACCGCAATAACCGCTAACGCGGCGACCAAAAAATGAGGCTTAAAATTACTCGAGCGCAGATTAAGTCATGGTGCGCATCAACAAAGGAAGAGCGGGCCACAACCCGAGGACGCAAGGATGAGCGATTGGCGGTGACGGCGTGGAAACGTGAACCTATAATGTCTACTAATATACAGGGGTAGGCGAACGAGAAGAGTGAAAAGTGCACTTGAAAGTCTACAGCTACCGATAAAGAAAGGAAAGCACGGAATGAGAGACGGGATTCAGGAGCCCTAATAGGAGACCCCGATGGGGAAAGCCTGTCGCTAATTATTCTCTATCCGCAAATTCCGCCGGATCATCCTGCTCTCCTTGGAGATACATATATACAGTATAACATATAGGAGATATAGGCTCTACTCAACGACAAGCATAAGATAGAGGTAGGAATAAAAATAGAAATAAAAATAAAAACTGTAATAATTGAGGATCTCGCGAGGAAGTCGGAGTTGCCCTTCCTAGTGAAGTTTATTATACATTTCTTTTTATTCGTCTCAACAAAGGAATAGAAGGGTATCTTTCTACACTCCTGTCTCCCTTAATTCAAAGCGGAATTCTGGGCGTTCTAGTGTCATTGTCAATTGTTCTAGTTTTTTTTCGGCAGTGACTTTAAATGCTCTTAGGGACAGTGGAGGAATTTCATAAATCACTGCACGTGACTAAGGTCACCCAAGTTCTAAACTTTTTCAACACAGCCCAGTACAACGAATGTGCGATAGTGAATGCTTCTAGAGTGATTCAGAAGGTTCTTTTCCCCCTTGGGTTTTTTCCAAACTTACATGCGCTAACCGAAAATACCACCCGGAGAAAATTCGGTGGAGCACAAACAATGGGGAAGCCGCGATCCTGGGAAAACGCCGACAGAAGGAAACGCCAACAGCCCAGTCCAGATGCCGAGGGGGCCTCCCCCTCAAGACCAGACTGCCACTCGGCCCGGGGGGTGTTTGTGTGCTGTAGGAGGCAGGCCCTGGGATACGTAGCCTAAGGGCACGCTTCACTCTTCCCCCACCGATGGGGTGGCCGTCTATCTGTAAGTACGGTGTGGTTTTCACAGATCCACCCACGAAGCTGGAAAACTGTGATAAAGCTCTCGGTTGTTCAGCTCTTGGAAATTCCGTCAACCGCCCTCACTCTGGAACCCTCCCTCCTTTCCATTCCAAGTCGTGGAGCATAAAATATCTCGACCTAACCATAAAGACTACAAATTCGTTGAGCGGGTGGGGAATCTCTAGACAGGGAGATTTTGGCTTACACAGCCATGGCGACGGAGGCCGGCTACCCCCCCAAATACCTGCGACTCACCACATAGCTTTGGGGCGCCATAATGGCGCACCACCCGACTCCGATGTAGAACAACTTGCTCAGCAATTCCGGGCTTCGCTCACAATATAGTACCTAGCACTCTTTGAAGTTTTATTAGTCGTTTTAAGTGACGGGAACGAACTCTTCCTCGGTAAAGGTGAGGCCCTGCCCCGCCATAATCTCAAAAACATCGCCACCGTCGCCGTATTGGGGTGATTGTCTAAGGATCTCTAAGGTTGTTTTTGAGGATGGGTTTTTGGAGAAATCCTTGATCAAATCATAGAGCAACCATCCAATGGAAGCACTTTTATCCTAGCAAAGAAAAAAAAAACCCCGTCACCACCGGTCACTCGGGTGGTGCTGGGCGTGGACGGCGTGTTTACTTGTACATGGTGTGCTGGCATGGCTCTAGAAGGTACCGGAAAGGCGGGAATGGGAGTTAGAGGTCTGTAGCCCCGGAAGAACCCAACAGTAGGGTGTTCGCCGTGCAATGCGGGCGCTCGAGGTAGGATTACCCCCCGACGAGCACCTCCGAGGGGAGAAGGTAATAAAAGAGAAGAAACGTGGGGGGGAGGTGCGCTTCACGGGGAAGCCCCATTTCGCCCTCCTCGCATCGTTGATGTAATTTTGAAGGTGCAATATAAGATATTCGGGGGTGCTAAAAGAAAAATGTATGGTTGGGAGGGATAAGGCACGGGGCAGAGAATGCGATCTATGGAGTTATTCGAGCTCACACGGCTGGTTTGCAGAGGTAGATCAAATCAATTTACCGAATGGCTTAAAGCGTACCGGGAAACGGCGGCCGGTGTGATCCGTCCCCTGGTCGTTTTATAGATTCGGTAATACAACAGTAGCAACTGGGCTTGTGATAGGGCGCTAGTTGAGAGGCTGTTGGAAGGAGAAGATGTCAACACCTGGCTTAACATGGAACTTAGCCGAACGTAGCAGCTCTCTGGAAAAACAAGAATCCCCCCTGCGATAACGTGCTACTGGATGGGTGCATCAGTGCATATCTATCCGGGGAGTACAAAATTCCGCATATAACTTAGATAAACATATGACCGAGGAGTTTGGGGATTCTAACTTAGTGGTAGAGAAGGAGGAATGCTTATTGACGTGCGGCCTCCCCGAAAATGAGTGTGGGGATCGCTTCACCTTGTAGAAATAATTTCCCTTTTAGAGAGCGAGGAAGAATCCTGATCAAAACGAACGTGCGCAAATTCCCCGAATCACCCGTGTAATCCCTGTTGTCCCTATATGGTCACACCACCTTACGTTCTGATACCCACTGCCCCGGTCTCCAACTGTTCGACAAACTGCTATTATCCCTCCTATCCTCCTAATGTTTACTCCCTATCCCCCAACAACTACCACCTATCGCCTTTATTTCAATGCCTTTCCACTACTCTTTTGCTGTCTACTTGTTACCGAGTGATTGATGGTGACTTCTACCAGCGGGGATTTAATTTATATATCGCAGCAGCGCCCGCCCGGGACATAATTAGCTGAACCCCCGGCATGCGTGGGAACAAAAACAAAGCAGTGAGGGGCCTCTGGATGTGACGTGGCGGGTGGGCAGCCGAATATATCGGCGTTGTTTTCGGGATTGGGCACGAACCTATTCTCATTGCGTGGAGCTAAAGTTGGTTGAGAACATTTTCCACATTACTGGGTGTGGGCAAGGGACCTAGGCCATTTCTTCATTGTAGTGTTGTTTTGATGATGCGAGAGGTACAGTAACTGCGAAGTCAAAGTAAACCGCATCGTGGATATATTGTAGGATGGCTATCGTGACTATAACTCGGGATTATCCCAAGGACTACATGAGGGGTGCTGTTCCTGGTTACAAAATCAACCGGGTTTTTAGTAGAAGGTGTTTGCTGAGTCTCGGTATTCCGAGCCGCCCAGTCCGTTCAGTCTTGGAGGTAGGACCGGAGGGATCGGGGGTGGTGGTCCGTCTTTTTCGAGTTCGTGGACGGACTAGCGCGGATGGAGGTGGGACCAGATGCCCTACCTGGCCCGGTAGGGCCCTGTACAGCTCTTCGGTTCGGTCTCTTCCCCTTTCCAATCTTAGTCCTCACCCACCCCCGGCGGTCCTCACCCACTCCAGGCTGTCCTGACTCACCCCCGGCCGTCTTTGGCTATCCCCCGCTATTCCTGACGACCTCCCTCAACTTTTCCAACATCTGCCCAGCCGTCATCCCAGATACCTGCTATCTCTGTCCCGCTCTGTCCCGCTCCTGCGGTCCTTGCCTGCCCCCTACCGTCGTCTGATGCCCCCTATAGTCCCCCACACAGTACCGACCGTCATCCGATCTCGCACGCTGTCTGCCTAAGCGGCAGTTGTCGCTTAAGTCTCACTCTGCTTAGAAAGGCCTAGCCGCCAAGCTTGTAGGGTCCTGCGGCCTTAGCCCAGCCCGGCAGTCCCCAGTTCAATTTGACCCACCCAGGACCGCAGCTAGTGGTCCCGCCCTGTCCCATCCTTTTGGCATTCTCTCCGCGGTCTAGGTGGGGCTTCGGACAGTTCGGGACACTGCTGAGTCTAGCTTGCCCGAACACTACTGGTGACAGATGGATATCTGAATAATTCCAATGAGATTCATATTTATTCCACTGTTCAAGTACAGGAAGCGCTCCCGTTACCTCTAAGAACCATCTGATGGCTTGTGCAACTAGACTCCGGTAATCACTGGGGAGATAGATATGAATGGTTTCTCCGACTGTCATCCTCCCCAAATTCTGCTAAAGTTCCTCATTCTCGGCCCCCCGTTCTTGTCCCTTATGCTTTAGCCATTGCCATGGCTCTTTTTTCCCCATATTACCCAACTATAGCTTATGACTCTAGTTTGTGATGTCACAGTAGATCACTCGTCATGCCTATCAGGAAGCCGACAATGTCCAAATGAGACGCGCGGTGTTGAACAAGATGTTGTGACTGAAACACAGTAGCTGTCTACCTGTATAAAAGACTGACAGCCGGGCTGTGTCGTAGGTATGGGGGAGGGCACCCAGCCGTCCGAGAATGAAGATGAGAGGGGGGCCAGAGTAGGGGAGATTGTGCTTTGAGATATGGCACTGGGGCAGTTCGGATGTGTGGCGGGGAGCTGCCTGCATAGGATCGTGAGTGGGTATGTTGCATTGCGAATCACCGGCACTTACTTGCTCAATGCAGCCGCACAACCTTGGAAAATCTGGCAAAATGGTAGGTGTCTAGAAGGTGCGCGAGATGGAAAGAAAGTCTGAGAGGGAGGTGTGCTGATGAGAAGGGTTCAGAAAGGAAGAGCAGGGATGAGAAAGATAAGCGCAGGAAAAGGAAGAGTAGAGCAGAAAAAAAGCGGGAAGCTAAGGGATGGAGATGAGGGAGTTAATAGTTACTTGTAGTACCACATTCTGCATGCGGTAAATTGCCAACAATTTTCAAAAAAAA
>QLOI01000256.1:0-20923 GCA_003313605.1 Tuber umbilicatum | reverse complement strand
CTTTTACTATTTTTATTCTAGCGAGCATTAGCGTGATTTCCAGTTAGCCCAAATTATGCGGTATGGGAGTAAAAAAAATAAAAATAAAAAACACTCGGTAATGATCGCCACACCCGCCCTCCAGCCTCCAAGCGGAATCGGGGGATTATCACTCGATCCCACGTTCCAGATCCAAAGTGTTTCACACCACACACTCTCACATGCAACCTACCTTAAGTCGATCTAGCTCACCCGTGGATCACGGGGGGCGGCTCTGCAAAAGGGATTACCGTAGTATTTCAGTCCCGAGGTACCGGTAGTTCTCACTAGTGCCGATACTCGTTTGGATTGAAGTGTCGGTCGGTAGTCTACGAGTAGGCTGTGATGTTCCGCACCGTCGGGCCCGAAACGGCCGGAACTTACCGATAGTGTATCCCTCGTCGCGTCATTCAGGAGATCGGAGCCCCAGAATCGGATGATAGCCAGGTCAA
This sequence comes from Tuber umbilicatum, assembly GCA_003313605.1. Classification (NCBI taxonomy): domain Eukaryota; kingdom Fungi; phylum Ascomycota; class Pezizomycetes; order Pezizales; family Tuberaceae; genus Tuber; species Tuber umbilicatum. Next base: position 20,453 of record QLOI01000256.1, on the reverse strand, counting down.
ATTCTATGGAAAGAAAGAGTGGAGGCCGGGTCGGATCAATAATAATCCATAAAAAAAATTCTTTTTGTCCCCCGCCCGAATCATATATCATGATTGCGAGGGAGGATATCGAATACGGTAAGTAACATTGTTGTCTCGTTTCTCGAGAACATTGATCGGATGAACCACATGACCGCGTTGTGTCCTCCTTGGCCCCCCATAGGATTCCTTTCGGGTTCGCTACATGGCTACTGCAGGATATGTACGAGTGCTTGTACTCGTAGTTGCGTGTTGTATTCGGCTCGGAGCACCCCGATCGGTTTTATACGGGGTTTGGTGACAAAAAAAAAAAAAGCGGGTAGGACCGCTTAGACCCGGAGCTCGTGGGTAACCTGATCCCCAATCGTCATCTTCTATTTTGGAAGGAGAGACAATGGCTCATTGGTTGTCGTGCTCAAGTTATTGTGTGTAACTGGCAGCAAAGTGTACAAGTACAGTACAGTACTCGCACTCAGGTAGATGCTCACGAGATGATTAGCACAAGTAGTGCACAAACAACGGAAGAAATGTTCTTTCTTTCTTTCTTTTTCCCCTTGTGGATCCTATTGGGGGTTTCCGGGATCTTTTTTCTTTTTCCCTCTAGAAATGGCGTATTTCGGAGTTTGTTGCTGGGGGATCTGTGGGGACATGTTGGAAGCTGAAGGAAAGTAGATTTCAGGTGAAGTGAGTCAGGCAATCTAGTGCTTTGACAAAATTCTTTTAAAGACCCTCCGTTCCCTCCTCCCCCTTCGTTATTCCCATCAGGGTTGCGTCTTGCGCTTGTAAATTTCTCTAATTGGCCTAAGAGGTTTGGCACCTCGATACTGAGGACATACACACCTTTCCCCCCACCACTACCACTACCACCACCCACCCCCCCTACACCCTTAACTACCCTCCGCTCTTCATTTCACGACAGCTGTCTGCACAAGCAAGCACGATCAATCAAACGCCAAGTATTTTCAAAAACCTACAATCATGGCTCCCCCTTCGGCCTTAACCGCGGACCTGATTTCTACTACTGTAGCAAACTCCATTACGGAGGACAGCAACACTGGGCCAAACGGTGTTGCTGGTTCCACCGCTCCAATTTTTGCCCCGAAGCTGGCAGAGCTTGATCCTTCCAAATTGAGAGTTACCATTACCAAGACTCCCAGAGCGTTCCAAGCCGATAGCAGCAAAATTGAGTGGGGAAGGGCTGACGTCTCCACCGACCACTGGATTACCGCGAAATGGTCAGAGATCACGGGATGGGCAGCGCCCGAATTGAGGCCCTATGGCCCAATCGATTTATGGCCCACTGCATCTTGCCTGCACTATGCCACTGAGTGCTTTGAGGGCATGAAGGTCTACCGCGGTTTCGACGGATCCCTGCGTATCTTCCGTCCCACCAAGAACACGGCAAGAATGCTTGTTTCCAGCACTAGAATTGCCCTTCCTAGCTTCTCACCTTCCGCCTTGGAAGAATTGATCAAGATTTTACTCGCTACCGATGGGCCGAAGTGGATTCCGGAGCCTGGCTCCTTTTTATACATCCGCCCCACTATGATTGGTACTGGCGGTGCGTTGGGCGTCCACATGCCCCGTGAGGCCATGCTTTTCATCATTCTTTCTCAGTTTCCCATATTATACGAGAAGAATTTGAAGTTGTTAGCTAGCCGTGAGGATTCTATTCGTGCTTGGCCCGGCGGTTTTGGCTATGCCAAAGTCGGAGCGTAAGTCCCTTTCCCGAATTATCACTTCCATTTCTGGTGACTGAATGCTAATGCGGGGTTTCATAGGAATTACGGTCCTTCCCTGATGGCGCAAAAGGAGGCTCAGGCTAGGGGCTATGATCAAATCCTTTGGCTTTTCGATAAATCCTGCCAGGTAACTGAAGCGGGTGCGAGCAACTTCTTCGTTGTCTGGAAGAATAAGGATACCCGTAGAATCGAATTGGTCACTGCGCCTTTAGACGACAAGATTATTCTCGATGGGGTCACTCGTCGCTCAATTCTTGAATTGGCCCGGGATCGTCTTACCGTTTCCAATGGCGAAATCCAGGAACTCGATATTGTCGAGAGGAAGTATACTATGATGGACCTTGTTGACGCTGCCAGAGAGGATTGTCTCCTGGAGGCTTTCGCTGCAGGAACTGCCGTAGGTTTTCATCATATGCTACGTTTTGTACTACATCTTGCTAACTTCACTCTAGTTCTTTATCGCCTCCGTTTCAAAGATCCACTTCCGCGGTGAAGATATTTCTCCGAGGCAAACTAATGGAACATATGCTGGCCTCTTGAAGGGCTGGCTTAAGGCCATTATGTTCGGCGAGGAACCCCACGAATGGGCCGTTATCGTTCCTGAAACCGGTTTTGAGGTGGACACCTCCGTAGCTGAGAGGGAAATTGACGAGATGGCAGAAAAGCTTCGTCGGATGAAGGCTGACCCGGCCTTCGCTCCTGCTCTCCAAAGGGTCCAGGCGGAAATCTAATACTTTTTCCTTCATCTTATAAAGTAAATAGCTTTTTCCTACTTATCTTTTCTGAAATATATTGGTTTTACTTTACCACTTTTTCTTTTACTTTACAATAGTGAGATTTCGGGAGTTCTGATTGACCAAATCGCGATCCTCATGACATGCCTTTTTCATGGCTTCCATTTCGGTCTTTCGTTTATTTATTTTCACCGTTTTCCCCCATTAGTATCTGGACCTTGGTGTTGTGGGGAATCCCTAGGGGAATCAGGGTATAACAACCGTTTGCAAAATATGTTGGCACTCATGGGCCGGCGCTTGTTTTCATCGTAACTATGGTATTCGGTGGGAGTGGAGTTTGGGGGAGAAGAAAAAAAATGGAGACCAGGGCACCAATGGGGCTGTATTAGCAATGACAAGTATTATATCTAGTGAGTTCTCAATAAATGTCTCAAGCAATAGCTGCTGTCCGGGATGTAGGATTATTACTTTGACTAAGTCTAGCATACCGGGGGTATAATAGGTGAATCCCCCACTGCGTCAGCCATACCCGTAATATCAAATGCATATAGATGGATAGCGGAGTAAGCTGGGTAAGTTAATTGTGGGCTGCTACATAATAATTGATACTTCACGAATGTTATAGTAGGGTACAAGGGTCGGCCAATGGAAAGTGGGATGGTGGTACAGTAACTAGGATTTCATTATTTTTGGTACACCCCAGGAAACATGGCCCTGAAGGGGAGTCTCTATCTCCTCTTACCATACCCCGGCCAACTTTTAAGAGATATAATTAACGGATAAGGTGCACAGTACATACGAGCTTCGATTCCATCTACCTATCGGGGGTGGTGCTGATCAATGGAAGGGCTGCGTTTCTAGACAACCGTGTTGCGGTATCACTAAGTCTAACAACCCCCGCTCTGTACCACCTTTCAAGTTATTGCCTTACTGATCCTTGTGTGCCACGAGCACTTGCGGCCACCCTGCGCTCTTTTTTTTCCTCTTTACCCCGGAGTTGAGATGGGAGCATGGGTGACACGATGGGCAGGGCTGGTACTGTACAGTCCGGCGTGGGAGGGGAGGGGTTTATCGGAGGCATGAACGTGCGCCGCACCGCGCCGTAGCCCATGTCTCTTTAATGGTAATGAAAACGAAGTGATATCATACACCTTTCTAGGGATCATCCTGTGCTGCCCGAGCCGGACTACCGGTATTCAGAGTGAAGTCGTCATGCCCCACAGACGCTGGACGCTTATCCTGCGTTCCTCTGTGTGATCTGGCTCCTGCCGTGCTCTGTACAACCTACCTACCTAAAGGGTTCACAACCCGGCGGTCCGATAACCTACCTATCTAATCAGATCTGTTTCCTCCTTCCCTCCTCCCGTCCGAACCACAAATCCCAAACCTCTACGCCCGGCAGCAACGAAGGTATCATACAGTGCTCCCGACGAGCAGGAGGGGGAACGGAAGAAAAGTGCAAAAGTGGAATCAACAGACCACCTGATTCTTTCCAAATACGGAGAAATCTTCCCTAGGCTCTCGACATGGCCAGAGCTATACGATGTTCAGCTGAAGATTGAATAAACAATTCCCGACCTAGGCGCTCTGTACCAAACTGCCCCCAAACCTACACCCCCGGGCGCCATATCACCCCCCGAGAATGGGGGGAGGGGAGGTCTACACGTGTGTGAGCGGGGCGGGGATCGGAAGGAGAGGAAAGCGGAAACCCGAGGGAAGTCCACTACCACAGTGCTTGGGGACCTACCGCTCGAGATGGAGTACCGTAAAAACTCGAATAAACGGACCATGTGCTAGGACGTTGGAGTTGCCTTTCCTAGTAAGGTCTATCATTTTTTCCTTTTTTATTTGTCTCGGAGGCGGGTTTTTTGGTGTGTTTTCCACCCCCATTCCGGACGAGGAAATTTTGGACTACCTGGCACACGGTCCGTTTATTCGAGTTTTTACGGTACTGTAGTAGTAGGGGTGTGGATGGGGTACGATAAGAGGATTTAGCCGACGGTAACCCCCCGCCGGCTCTCCTTCCTTCCTTCCTCCCTTCCTTGCCGCATTTGGTATGATCGATATACACGCTGGTCTGTCGAGCCGGTGCGGGGTCGCGAGGCCCGGGTCTGGTTTCCGCCCCACGGACGGGGAAGGATCATGAATGCTCACTCATTTCTGGGTGTGCATGTACCTACAGTACATATTTTGCCCGCCGGGGCGGTCAAGCTGGTTGGTCGGTTGGACCGGGATGGGCGATATGTACAGTACTGTATCGTGCGAATACTCCACTCGCGCCATATGCTATGCACGCTGACATGATGAGTAAAGTCCGGACCGGGGGGAATATTTACAAAGTACCAGTATGGAAAAAAAAAGTAACGCAGGGGGGGTATTCGAGTGGAGCGTTCCACCCCAGCTCACCGTCATTCTAGAGGACTTGGTGGGTAGGTGACCGCCTTCACCACGATACCTCGCTATCCGTCGGGCAAGTTTTGTCGGTGCGGTGTTATGCCAGGTACAGTACAATATCCCGTTCGCCGAGCGGTGTTATATCCTGAGGGAGATGCCGAGCTCCCGAGCGATACTACGGTGTGCGGGTGGAGTACTGTACAGTACAACGTTGGCGCACATTACCCACTCACTAACTCATTCACACCCCTCATCCCCGCCAATATCGGTACGAGTACTCCGAACGCAACCAACAAGGTCGCTCTAACCTGCCATATCTAGAAAAGAAAAAAGAAAAAAGCTCCGCGATCGCAAGTAATACTGATTTCACAATCAATCACTCGTTTTACGAGGTCTCTCTTCCTTCCCTCGTTATGCAGAACTCGATTCCGGATTCTATTTATTATGGTGGTGGGTTCGGACGTTAAACTGTGTGGTAGGGGCTGGCTCCGACTTCCCTTTGAGATAGGTAGATTGGGGGTGCTGTATGGGGGTTGGTTGTTTTGCCTACCGTGGTGTCTGTGTATCGCGGTGAGGTGATGGTTCGACGTTTCCTTCGGGTTTTGTTGGTGTTTACGAGTACGAGTATTTGCGCGGCGCAACTGGGAAGTGAGGGGTGAGGGTCTTATCATGTGTTCCTCACGGACCCCGCCCGTGTATGATACATCCAGAGGGTGGAAACACTGGAAAGCTTGCAGCGCTGGAGCGAATACGAGTACATTACGGGGTAGGTCTGGCGCTCGACATCCCTCGAAACCCTTGCACTCGCGAACCGACCAATGAACTTGGCGGCACGCTCCAACTTCACACCCCCTCAGCAACTCCCTCCGTAGCGATAAGTTAACAGTAAAACGCCCAGGTCACAATCATAAAGCAAATAACGAGAAGTTTTTTGCTTTGATAATATCCATACATCCCATTCATCCATCCGTCCATCCCATGTCCCCATTGCCTCGTCTTCCATCCCATTCTCCCATCTCCCACAGCCACAGCACTTGCTAGGCAAGTGTGCAAGTAAACCAGTAACGTACACCAACCAAACAAGCACGGACAAAAGAAAGAAAAAAAAGAAGCAGGTTACCCAAATCCCCAGTAAATTAACACCCATTGTAAAGTTGGAAAAGCGTCCACCGCTTCTACTTAATCGCATCGCGTGTGCCGTGTACCGAATGTTCTCTCAGTATCGGCATTTCCATACCCGAGTATCGCATCGCATCGATGGCCCCGTAAGGAGAAGCAAACAAAGGAGCTATGATAAGAAATGAGGGAGGGGAAGATAAGTAGATGAAGGGAATTTTACATCCATGATTCTGAGCAAACAGGGTTGAATAATAACCACCAAAGTATGAATAGGTTGAGCCCGTGAAATGAAAAGAAAAGAAATGAGTGGAAAGAAAAAAAGGCAATACACGTGCACCATGAGAAAGCAACGAAAGAGCAAAGGAAAGGCAAACAAGAAATAAGTTGCTGGGTTTAGTCCAACCTAATGATCAGTAGCGACTCCCTTTTTTTAAAAAAAACAAACAAAAAAAATCAGTTGATATCCCGCCTTTCCGAGAACTGTGCGAGTGTAACATTGCAGAATCCACCAGATCAAGCAAAGGCTTTGAACTGGTTCCGGGAGCGTTGTTTCGAAGTTCGCAAAGCCCTTACATCCTGAGCCACCATTTACCACTCATATTCGCCGTTGGCTTTATGAAAGACATACCTGGTCAGGTTAGCATTATGCCTATCTCTACACATGGGCTAGGAGAGAAGGGGGACAAACTCAGTCTTGTTGATAGTCAAGACCCCATCCTTGAGAACACACTTCCACTTGTTCTTAGTACGCTGGACTTTATCGTACATGCACAGCATAATCTGCGGGACCTCGTCGTCGTCCTCGCCGTCAATCTCGTCATCTTCGGGATCGTCGAGGTCAGAATTGATGGCGTCTTCGTCGACAACTTCCTCGTCACCAGACTCTCCGTCCATCTGTCTCATTGACGCCGGCCGAGGGCTGAGGGCATCAGCGGCGTCAGGAGCTGTGGGAACGGGGGCAGCGTGGGGGTAATGATTGAAAGGATCAAGTGCTTCCTCGTAGGGGTCTTGAGCTTTATGGCGTCTCTTAGCTTTATGAGATTTAGGGGAGTGTTCAAGGTTCCTCAAAGCCTCGACGAGTTCATCAGTTGCCCTAACACTCTCACGCTCAGCGTCACTAATGCGACGAAGTAATATTTTGTCCGCTTCCGATCTACTAATGTTGCCATATCCTTCAATCGGAATAGTTTCTTCACTTCCACCATCGTGCTGAGGAATACCATTCTGTTGCCCGTTGGGTCTCTGCTGAGGATTGGTAGCGAGACCGGGGAGAACTAGACCGCCAGCAGGTCTAGCCAATTGAGGGGCATTTCCGAATTTCTGGGCGAGATTGTGACGGGCCCTTGCCTCAGCGAGAGCCGGATTATGGGTTGGATTCCCGGTGGGCTGTGCAGGCGGGGCGTAGATACCTTGTGGTTCTATTCCCGGCTCCGGTTTGATTCTAACACCAACATTGACGGTTTGTGGGTTAGGGTTCTGAACACCTGGTTCCTGTTTGACAGCATTTTGTTGTTGTTGCTGGGAGCTATTCTGAGCCTTCGCGGGTGAATTCGGAGCGGGGGCTGAGGCAGAAGCTTGTGTAGTTTCCGATGGGGGATCCCATGGGAAAGTAGCGACATGAAGATCCGTGAGTTTTGATTGCCAGACCTGTAGTGGGTGAAGAAGCAAAAAAGACAAGCAAAGACTAGTCAGCCAAGATTTATCGAGGTTTGTGACCTGTGATGGGGGAAGGCTTCGGATAGCTCAGATAGGAGAATGTAAATCAGACAAATATAACCGATTCGGGAATGACAATTTAAGTTAAAATAAGGAAAGAAAAACAAGGAAATAAGCGGAGCACACCACTCCCCCCCCTCCAATCCCTACACTGCCCAGGAGGCAACAGCATATAAAGGTGACTCCGCAAATGTGAGGGAGAGGGAGAGAAGAGAACCGGCCCGCCTCATAGAGGGGGGTCCCCCCCCCCTTCCAGCGAAAAAAATAAAAAAAATAAAAAGAAAGAAATAAAAGAAAGAGATCGAAGAGCGACAACAACAAAACGGATGGGATTCCAGCTTTCTTTTTTTTTTTCAACTAACCTGCTTCAATTCTTGCAAAGTCGATGCATTAACGCCAGCTTCTTCAAAGTCGATGATACTGGTATCGATAACGTCCTCGATAATACGCTGGTAAACTTCACCCTATTTTTCCTATTAACATCGCCCGGTTCACGAATTCGCCCTTGGATAATCAGAGCCCCCCCCCCAAAAGAAAAAGGAAGAAAAAAATGGGCAAGGGCATGTGAAGGTGGAGGAGGAGTGTGCAGCGACGAAGGAAAAGGAAGAAAGCGGGGGAAACTCACAACTACTTGATTCGACATCTTGCCTCTTGAAGAGGTGGACAAAAATGATGGTTTGATTGGACGGATGGGGTTTAGGAATTTGAGAATGGAGGGGGGGTGGTTAGTTTCTCTCGTGTTGCGGGAGGATCGCGACAGACGGAGGCGGGAGAGCTGGCCTTCAGTCGATGGGGAAACGGGCCCAAATTCTTTTTTGGAATAAGATACCACCAGCAAAGAGAGAGAGAGGGAGACCTCAGAAGCTCAAGCTATCGGAGCGTTCAAAGGGAGATGAACGGTCGCACTGGGGATAGCTTTTGTTCTTTTGGTTGACTTTGTGGTAGCTATTCCTTTGGGACCTTGGGGTGGCTCTGGTGATAGTGTCGGGCTGCCGTGTGAATTTGGAGGGTGAAAGGATCGGCTTAGTAATCGGAGGGTGGGAAGGATAGGTAGGCAATGGGCCTTGGCGAAGGAAGGCTTACTTTCCCAGTCTAACTTTGCAGGCGGACGGAGCCCCAGTCTGCGTGTTATCTCGCAGGGACAGAGGGTTAAACCTCTCCGAATTTTTCTCAAGTCGGTTAAACAGCTGCCAGTGGGAAGTTTTTGTTGAAGTTGAGAGTGGGTGAAGGAGAGTGTTGGGAGAGGAGGAAGAAATAGAAAAAACCACGGACGATAGGCACTGCCGAAAGAAGAGAGCCCTCAAAACACCAGTTGCCCCCTACCCTTCCTTCTTTTCTTTGATGACAATAATAGTGATAACAGCAATGATGATAGTAATAGTAATAATAATAATAATAATACACTCAAGTGGTTGTATAGACCTACAAAGCGATAAACCATTTCGAAAGCGTGGGCTTTCTCCAGATTGTGAATTGTAAGTTACCTGCTGCTAAAAGGCATGCAACACATAAACAGCTATCGCGACACCTGCGGGTCATAACTAAAAACGCATGCTTCTGCTGCAAGACACAAGTTCGCAAGCAGTCCCCCTTTCGAAGAGACCCGCCTTTGATGCTATATTAAATTGAGCTCGATACGGGAATTGCGCTGACAGATTAAATCGACGCCTTAGCCATACGGTGCCGGTACTGGCGTGGCAATCCAGACTGCTTCCCCGCAGGCTATCGCGAAAATTCACAAGTAGACGATAGGAACTGAGTAGGAATCACCCCAAGCTATCAGCGCCCTACTCCCAGGCACGGAAATACGTGTTCCTGGAATGCTTTACTTGTGTCATACTCCAGTATATCACAAAACCCGAAAACCTAACAATTTTGGGTTGCCTCTCTCTGACAACCCTGGGAGACGAAGAGAAAAGAAGAACTTGGATCAACAAAATTGATTTCGCCACACTCCCGAAGTTGATGAAATGGGGTTATTGGAAGTCGCATTACAAGGCCGTGAAGGCAGTGGAGTGGGTTGGCCATTTTGACCCCATCGGGCGGTGCTGTACTCGAGTACCTCGCTGTGCTGTACCGACTGTGCTCAAGTACGAGTACTGTGCCTGCATAACAACTCACCACTACCAGCGAGCCCACATCCCGACCGACCGACGAACCAACTAACCCGAGCATTTCACCTAGTGCCAATGTCCGCCCTTTCTCTTTCAAGCCTCCGCAAGCCACCACAGAGCCGCGCCTCCCGCAAGATTTCCCACTTCCGCCCCGCTCCGCCAAGCTGTGGCTACCGGCTGTGGCGTCACGATGGGAGGTGGTGACGATACATGACATCACAAATATTACCCATAAATCCTAGTGACGACAACAACATGCCTCGTGCGGCCCTAGTCTACCCAATGCCAGTCAATGGCTTTCTTCCATGCTTGAAAGTATCATTGCACCGAGTGTGTGTGAATTTCCTGGCTTGTGGGAAGGGAGGGAGGACTTAAGTCTGGAATGGATGGGCGGGGTTGGGGGCAAGTATGCGGTCATGCATACGAATTGGCAGGAGGTAGGCCAGAATGGCATGTATAAGGTGAGGTGGGATTGTTTTAAATACTAGTCTCCCCGTGGATTTATCCCACTCCTTTATTCTCCATTGTCTTGAGTTGAACAAACGAACAAACAAACAAGTCGACCTATTCAGAGGAAAGAAAGAAAGGAAACCAGAATCGAACAAAACAAGCAAGCAAAACAAACTCACCTAAGATGACTTCCTCGTATGCCCTCCCCCTCCCCATCCCCCGCTTCCCATAACCTAAGCCCGCCATCCTAACAAAACTCCCAGATACGCCGGGACCTTCTCCACAACCCAGTACCTCCCACCCGTCAAGCCCAGCGCCATCGCGCTGGGCACGCTCTTCACGCACGCCGCAAACTTGGCCGTCATGTCCCCGCTCTTCGGCGAGACATACCATAAGGCGATGAAGGCGGACTCCAAGTCGGAGTTCGCAAAGTCCAAGGAGGCCATCAAGTCCGCCACGCTGATGGGCTCCTCGCTCGTCGGGTCGAGCGTGCAGACGTACGCTGTCGCCGCGCTGCTGAACCACTCGGAAGCGCTGAGTTATAAGGGTGCTGCTTATGTCGGCGCGCTGGTATTCGCAGCTACGTCGGTTCCTACCGTCAGTTTTTCCGTGCTCCTTGGACTCGCGAGTGGGGTTGACGATTGGCCTTGCTGACGAGAGGATTGAATAGGTTGTCTCACAGTTATTTCAGGAGCGCCGCCAAGCGGAGTACATAGCTATCCGTGCCACAGCGGGCTTGGTCGAGACGGTGGGTTTGGCGGTGTTCTTGACTTGGTGGGGAATCCGGCCGGCGCATGATCTTCTCGGATAGAGGGATCATCCCGGGGAAGCGAATGAATAGAGAGAGAGAGGAGGATAACCTACCTGTATATTTTCTTTTCTCCCTTGAGAGTGTAATTGATCCTGTGTTGGATTATTCTTGGGGGTAGTTTTTTTTTTTTGGTGTCTGAAAATACTCGACATGAAGAGTGGGTTGTAGTATCGCATCTCATTTCTGGAGGAATAATCCAAACTTTGATACCTACTATAAAATTAAAGACCAGATGTGTGTGAAAACCCGAAAAATTGCCTCTTCCACGCACCACTCCAGCACCTCGAGACCCGGTCAAACAACAGGCAGTGAGAAAGAAATTCAATAACCGAGATGGAAGGTGTCTTGCAGGGTTGTCGCGTGTCTATCAGACCTGCAGAAGCGATATTGTCCGAAGAACAGAAAACTGCCAAAGAGCCCTAAACGCAAGGCAAATGCGGTTCATGACTTACTACTCGAGCAGACCGCTGGGATTTGATACCAGGATACGATTCACACGAAACAACAAGACCCCAATAAATACTGGCACAGTACGATACGGCTGTGCCTTACAGAATTGATATGGTGCTGTGGGGTATGATGTTACGAGCACAATTGTGAATTTAAGGTACTTACTGTATAGTGCACACCGGAAACCAGCATTTCAACTCGAGGTCCTTGCGCCGGGTGATTCCGTCTTTCCATCCTGAAATGCTCGAGTGCTCGAGCGCCGTGGTCTGCTTGGGTGGAAATAGATGTTGGCAATACTGTACTGTACAGTACAGTACTCGAGTACAGTACAGTACCTGTACATCTCAACCACAAACAAGCAACTCATATGCACTCATAAGTTAGCATCGGGCTATCAACAACGGCGGACACTCACCATACAAAAGTATTTTGAAAAGAAAAAAAGGCATCACACTCGAGCACAGCATCGAAACAAACAACCAACCACAACCCCCAAATCATCCCGCAAACTCTCAACATCCTACCAGAACCATTTTCCACTCCCAAGCGCGCTTGCGGGTACTGTACCCTACAAGCACACGACTCTTCACCACCAGATATCCCCTATGGCTCCCCTCCATCATTGCTTTCGGTAACCGGATCTATATATGCGGGAACCATCAAAGCGTAGCTTCCTATGGCAGAAGTTTGCGGTTTTTGTTATCAGAATATTGTGTGAATGGCCCGTTCGTTCGGCGCTCCGTCATTTTATATGCTTGCGGACCCCCTATTACCGGTTACTCGGGGTGAGCATTTTCTATAGACTATACAATGCGAAAACTCGTATCATAAGACAAGTGTAAGCGATTGATTAGGCGCGGAGGGATGATGGACGTTTGTTCACTGGCGTCATAATAGCCGGATGTTGGATCGCTAAGACGCGGTTAGAGGATTGTTGGGAGCCAACCAAGTTGGATCCGGAGATGTAATTCGTACTAAAGTTACCTGCTTCTGGTGATTTATTCGGTTTTGAAGAGCACGGACGGAATCTGATGGAAACGTTTCTAATCCCCTCGGTGCCGTAGCTCGAGCTCTGAAGGGAGGGTTTTTGTTTCTTACAGTCTTTTCTTTTTTCGTAGCGCTCCGGCTAACAAGGTATCGTCAGTTTTCCGTACTACCGTGCTGGGGTACCGGAATGGTACAGTACGAGTATGATACAGTACAGTCCCGTACTCGTACAAATCGCCTAGAAGTCGATGATGCACAGTAGACCGGAATCGGAGCCAACAGCCCTAGAGCCTACCACTCTAGCAACTAAGCACAGTGCGATCTCGGTACCAAAAGCCATGAGCACTGGTACTGCACGGTACCGGTACGTACCGGTAACACAACCGAACCTCGACCAATGCGACCACCCCGTCTTCAACCCCCATCACCACGGCCTGTTCGCCATGGGTACAAGCACAACCCCACTAGAGGTTGTACCGAGGGTGCTCGAGTACAGACAGTACGGCCCGCAATATAGAACAAAAGGTTTCCCAATCGAGCCAAAGAAAAAAAACCCGAGTATTCCTCCACGCCATAGACCAAGTCCACCCCAAGACTCCAATCCAATCAAGAACGTAAGGCGAATCTCAAGTAGTGTGGTAAAGCAGGACATCACTTCCCAAGATCCCAAGCATACATCAGGTCATGTAAGAGGGATGATGATAAACAAGAACCAACGGATTGGAACCCACCTATTCACACCATGCCGGATGGGCTCCGGGAGCGTAGAGGTCGGGGGTGACTTGCGGACCTGCAATTGATTACTAGACTGCGCCGTCTCTTCTCCCACCCACCCGCATTGGGAAGGACATCCCTTTCGTTATAGTTTCCGAGAACGGGAGTTGTTCCGTGGTCGGTGTTAGTCTACTATTCTACTCGTGGCTTTTGGCTCAGAGATCCTGCCCTACAGTACCGGTACGGTACTCGTACAGTGCTGGTACTGCACCTGGAACTCGATCCTCAATCTGCCGTTTGACATCTGTGAACCTCGGGGTCCCTCCGCGCCCCATCTGATTTCAGCTTTAAGCAATTTACGCGGTATGATGATGGCTGGGTACGATAGGTAAGAACCTAATTTAATTTACCATTCGACCGACCTTTGCGTCCTCTACCGAATCATATCACATGACCGTCGGGGGTGGGCACTGCCAAGCCCGCGCGGAAACACCAGTACCGTACGTACTGTACCGGTACAAGTACTGTGGTCTCGTGTAAGGTGGGAAGGGGGGTGTTGTTCTTGGTAAGAGGTATCATACAGGAAAACAAGAGGTATAAATACATGACGAGGAGTACTGTGCATCATGTCTCCGGTATACAGATAACGTCCTCCGGTCATAATCTACCGCATGGCCATCCACATACTCACCGGTGCTCGAGTACTGCTCTCGACCATCTAACCCATTGTACAGTATAATAGCCCGTTATGCGAGGAATGACAAAAGAAAAAGTTCTGCCGCGAGATGGGAATGCCCGGTAAATTCCCAGTCCAATCCAATCTTTGAGGTGGGAGGAAGTGGAGAGGGGGAATGTCTGACGTTTTCCTGCTTTTTACTTTCTGTAGAATTAGATGGATGGTACTGGGCCACTCACGTTTCGTGTTGTGCTCTCACGAAGGCGGGAGAAAGTGTTCTTTATGGGTATTGTTGTGCGGTGCAGGTGGTCTCTGATAGAGCGGCGGGCGAATTTGCCAAGGTGTAGGTGTGGTGTTTGGAATATTACTGTGGTATAGTCTACACTGCGTGCGTGCACGAAGGAGGATGCAGGGAAGACCGTAATGATCAATAAAGAGAAGTGAAGTTAATTACACAGTCGGGAAAAAAAAAGGAGAAAATAAAGCCAACTTTAATACAGCCCATCAGGGTAAGAAAGACCCCCCACCAACAGGTCAAGTTAAAGTTACCACACTATACTACTGGAATAACCTCCTCCTGGACCACCTGCGATTATATTCATCCTCCTCATCGTAATCTCCACCTCGCTCCTCTTTCTGCTCCTCCATCTTCAACTGCTTCCGTACCTGCTCCTTCCCAACCACCATTCTCTCCCTCCTGAGCCCCTCTCCATCTCCCTCCTCCCCACTATCCACGGAAACTGGCCGCGGGCCCCTCTCTACGTAACAACTCTCCTCATCATCCTCGGACGACTCCTCCACGTCTTCCGCGAAAGCCGTGCTGGCCACGCGTGGCCGAGTAGACCCCTTCGTAAGGGTCACGCTCTCCGCCTTCATCGCCTTCGACCAGGACGCGAGTTTGAAGTCTCCGTCCTCTCGCGCTTTGCCAGCTGGCGGGACCTTGCGCGGTCGGCCACGAGGGCGGCCAGTGGCAGTAATTTTGGCGTACTTGCGGCGGTCTGGCTTTTTGGTGATTATTATAGCGAAGGGCCAGTCGGCAGGTATTAGGCTGGTCAATGGTGGAGGAGGGGGAGGAGAAAGGGGAAGAACCGGGGCAGGGGTTGGGGCTTTTTCGAATGAGGGTGTGCGCTTGCTGCTGTTGGCGCTGTTATTGTGGACGCTGCCTTGGAGGGAATGACTTCGTCGTCTTGACCGGACGGAGGAGAGTGCCATTAGCGGCACCGGGGGATTGCTCGTGCGGTTTCTGGCAACGTATGCGCTATCCTTTGGCGCTGCCTTTCGCCGGCGCGGGGAGCCATCGGAGGGTATATCCTCTGCGGATTCTTCAACTTCGTCCTCCAATAGACCCTCTCCACGATCCGGTTGCGATGGTGAAGGGGGTTGCGCAGGGAGGACTTCATCCTTTTCCCTTTCCTCTTGGAAGAGTATCTTCTTCGGCGGTACGTCGGACCGAACTGGCGTCTCTTCCCACTCCTCGACTGCAACCTTGAGCTTAACAATCAAACTCTTCCGCCTGTTTTTGCCCGCCTGGAGGTTCGCGAATCTCTTCCTGGCTAACTTTGCCTTCTTGACCCAGCCCGCTTTTGTTTCAATTGGTTCCGGCGTGGGAGATTTTACAATGCGCTCTACCTCGAGCTTCGCAGGTCCACTTAGATGTAATGGGAGTGATAATGCGTCAGGCGAGACTGTTGAAGGCTGCGGTATAAGAGGAGCGTGCACATTGTCTTCTGCCGTTAGGAGCCCGGCGGCGATTCTAAATGCCTGTGGGTCCATCTCGAGTTGAGTAAGGCTGTTCGACCGTAAAGCTGAGTTATCAAGACCGGGATAAAGAGGACTAGCGATAGTATTGTTTTCTAAGCTATGGTTATCAAATAGTGCTAAGGAATTATTTTGGTCCCGCCCCCTCCTCCCTATAACATTTATACCCCTCCCTTTACCATCCGTTTCCCCAGTTGAAGGACCGCACTCACGGGCGAGGATAGCTAGCTGTGATGCGAGAAGGTTAACATTGGTACTTCTCTTACCAGAAATGAAAGAAGGATCACCTCCTCTCACTCCGACCGCTGATGGAAATTCGAGGAGGCTAGGATGCTTGCCTTTGATCAACTGTTAACAATTGGGGAGTTTTGGAGGCATTTGAGCCAGGCTACATACCGGGCCCCTCCCATTCTCCGTCTTCTCCGTCTTCATCATCGTCCATAACATCATCCTCATCACCGATACTCTCTCCATCGTCAACCTCATCGCCACTGCTGCCACAACTGCCATCGGCGTCTGCGTCACTGTCTTCGCCACTGCCGTCCGATCTCTTTCTCTTCTGAGAAGCACCGTCACCAGCAGAGGTCGCCCATTTTTTATTGTGTTGGGCAAAAGTGGTCAACCACTCTTCACTCCTCTGGTCCGCGACGGCGCGGGTATTATATCCAAGCCAGATCGGATTGTTCCGGCGAGCTCTCCTCCCGTTTCTACCACTCTTAAGGCAAGCAGCGCATGTGCACTGTTTCAGGCAGAAAGGACATCTCCAGTTCATGGATGACAAAATCTAGAAAACAATTTGAGATTAGAACTTATATGCAAAGTGGTCTGCCTAGAGGTTACAAACTGTGTAAGGATTCTGAGAGTGTGCCCTCCACAGATAACCGTAACAATAGCGTTTGTTACAGTTCGCGCTCGAGCACTCGACGTAAATGATCGGAGCGTGTGGATTTTTGCAAACATGGCAATTAACCTTATTATCAGCTTCATCCTGTCGTAACTGTCCGTTAGATACACCGTAGACTTATATAATTAAAGTGGGGAAAAAATAAATAAATAAAACTTACCTTTGCAGTAATTTTGTTAACCCGCGCCCCCCTTCTTTGTCCGGGATACTTGGTGTACATATCGGATAAAATCTGGGAGACCCACGCGCGTGATCTCCTGGTGACATTTCCCACACTTGTCAAATGATCCAATGACTCCCGTGCAGACCTGCCCACCCCAACGCGTTTAAAGATGGAGGCAAACTGCTCGCGTTCTACGAAGCGATTGAAAATTTGTCGAAATCTCTCGTGATCGCTCTGAAGAGTAGTCCATGAATACTGTTGGACCCATTTTGGCGGTGTGTCGCACTTGCATCTCCTCCCCAGAGTATAACAATCCATGCAAATGTCGTAACAATCGGCATTATCCCCATCGCCGATAGGGCAGGATGGGCAGGATAGAAAACGATTGAAAATGTTCCCACTACAAAACGAGCAGGTGATTCCATATTCCGCTTGTACGTCTTCGACCGTTGGTATTGGCAATTCAGGTGAAAAGGCCTCGTCCAGCATTATCGCCTCAAAGAGGGGATATAAGGTGAGGAAGTCGCGTACAATACCTTCATCTTCATTCAATGGAGTTCTGTCTAGCTCGTTTGCGATCTTTAACATAGCCATATAGGCCATGGTCTTAACCTTATACGCCTCTTCCCGGCATGCAAACTTGCTCATGCTAAGTTCGCCCGAGAGACAAACCTTAAGTGATTCAGGCGTACATCTGTTCCACGCCGCTTTTATCGTAAGGTCACCTTGATTCCAAACCTGGTGGGGGCTGGCTGGCGGAATAATCAGAAAGTCGCCAACTCTCTGTTCTACTATCCAGACATCAACGGGCGCTTTCTTCCAATCTTCGATGGAAGCAAAGTAGTTCTCTAGTTCAAGGTCCTGTCCCAGAACACTTCTAAACCAGACGGCCAACTTTGCGCGGTCCTCGGGTTTCACCAAGAACCAGATCGATTTCCCATTGTCAGAGGCCGAAACCATGATATTTTGCCCAATGGATGAGCACATTTCCTTGTGACAAGGGGTGAATGTTCCTTCATGACCGGCGTAGCACATCATATTCACGGCCCGTAGTTCTTCGGGCAACGCTGCCATGAGATCTGCATTCTCGTCAAGATAGAAAGTTCCTCTTGGCAAGATATCCCCTAGATTCTTCATCCACACCGATGGACAATCCATATCTTTAAGGTAGAGTCGCTGGCGTTTGGGGCTTTTATAATTCTCTGGAGTAAATTTGGACGCCAAAACCCCACACTTACTAAGGTACCAGCCGAGCGACCACTCGTCATCGCTACCTTTGATAAGGTCTCGGATCTGCACACCTGAGAAAACATTAACAAGATTGGCCACCAAGGGATAGTCAGGAAAGGAAGAAGGGAGTAAAGGGAGGAGTAAAGGATAGAACTTACGTTGTCTCCCCAGATTATTATCTAGCCACTCATCCTTGAAAATATGTCCGGGCCATCTACTTTTCAAGTGCCAATTCTCAATAACTAGTGGCTCACCAATCTGTAGCACCTGGGAACGGTAAATTTCATCAAATTGTTCCGCAGTATCAGGCGTAAGTGTGCGAGCGTCGACCCGGGTGGCCAGATGAAAATGCGAGCCAGGCTCTTCAGCCAGCTGCTTCACATCGAAACCTGGCGGAATCGGTGTAAACGATGGAACGCCCACAGTCGACATTAATTGAAGCAAGAACTCTGGGAGCTCCGATAACTTTGTCGTTTATTGATTTCAATGCCGAACAAACGAGCGAACCGGGGGAAGGAAAAAGAGTTGAGAAGTCAAGGGGAAGAGACTCTGCTGAAAAAGTAAAAGGGAGAGAGAAAGAAGTTGACGACTATGGAGGGAGGGTGTTGAAGAGTGGAAGGAAGAGGAGGGTGCTGACGAAAGGGTTGACCGTGACGGTGGAAGAAAGGAAGGATTGAGGCAGATGGGTCGCAGGGTTCAGGTATGAGTGTTGCGAGTGACGAGGTGAAGCGGGAAGGGCGAGGGTTATTGGAAGACGCGACGGTGCTTTGGTTAACGATGGTCATCTAACCGTATTGGGAAATATTTGTTTAGTCTTGGCATTCTGCTCTTACGGAAATTCCTCACCAACAAGGGGAACAGTCAAACTATGGAACTCGTGAAGCTGTCGTGCGATTATTGTTAAATTCTACCTATTTGTACTCCGATATTATCATAGGCTACGGATTCAATCTTTTTTCTCTTTTCGGCAGAAAGCAATATCGCTAATTTTCTCAGTAGAAGTCCCATCGTGTCCTGTACATTCGCCTTACGGTGGCGGTAATGGACCAAGCGAGAGTGAAAGTTAATTGCAAGTGTCCTCGGTTTTCATTGATTGCCTACAGTATAAGCGACTTTGGCCTCTTGGACGGACCGCCCCATCCTTGGATAAGCGTGTGGAAGACGAGTCCTATGTCAGCACATTCTCACGACAATGCCCAACGGTGCCTCAGGAGCAAACCTAGCCGGTGGGTGCTTAGACCTCGATGTGCCTCGTGGGTCCCTCACCATCTCCACCTCTTCCTCATCAATGATATCTTGAATACTGAATATCGTAACGTACTGTTTGTTATAAGGTAAAATTAACATCCGATACGAGACCCTATTTATCCCTTTTGTGTGATACACATTATTTGAATCCTTCTCACAAGAGTAAAAAAATATATTAGACAACTGCTGCAGTATCAACTTATACTAAAACCTCTCCTTGTCTTTCCTTGCTAAGCCGGGGAGATCCGAAACCTTAATTTTGAGCCTCTTTGGCAGGGCACATGGCTAGGGGTAGATTTCCAATCTGGGGCGCTACTACGACCCCAAGATGGGACTGGTTGGTTGTAGGAGAGATGGAAATTTTTTACAGGGTGGCAACGGACAACACAAGTATTGCTGAGGCAGGATAGTCCCCCAATGCTAGGTAAATTTAATTTGGAAACTGAAATAATTAACATGAGAACTTTGAGAAATTGTGGGAAAATGCACTTAATAGTCAGTAAAAGTAAGTATGACGCCAGAACAAGTATGATGCAAGACTTGCTTTTTCTATTGCATGATAGTTTATGACTAAATATATAAGAAGTACAGAAAAATATAAAAGTTTCAAATATTAGCAAAATCAGCATTGTCTAGAATAGAATCAAGAGAAATAAAAGATGAATTAGAATCAGAATAATGGTCTCAGGCTATACTGGCAGCCTGTGATACAGTTTAAAGATTGATGTGGAATAATAGGTAAGTCTAAGTATCAAGGTATAATGTTAACTTAGAATAATATAAGTAATTAAAATCAAAGATATGAGAAGTACTATTGAGTTACAGGGATAGGAATTTATTAATTCTATATGCTATATTGAAGTTTAAAAATTGTATTATAATAAATTATAAACTATAGTCATGTAACGGGGGCTCCCTGTGGGAAGATGGATCCCAAGGATGAGGCCGTACCGAATCTTTCTTCGTACGCAAAGTGAAGAACAAATATGTAGAGAGAAAACCTTAACGGTGAAACTTAATATCGTTAAGCCGCAGCTTTACTCAATAAGTTCTCGAGAGGATAGTTGATCGTCTTAGGAGAAGAGGTCTCGCATATACTTAAGTAGAATTATATTGCCAGCTCCTCTCCATCACTCCTAAGCTCACCACCATCGCGAGCATTCCCATCTCCTCTGGGCCTCGGGCTAACATTCCACCGAATGTTTGCCAGCTCTGCTAGTTCATT
>QLOI01000255.1:0-11815 GCA_003313605.1 Tuber umbilicatum | reverse complement strand
CCCCCCCCCCCACCTAAGAGGAAACCCCTTCTGGGCCTCACTCGCCAAGGCAACCTCACGGTCCCTTCGGCCGACTTCCCGATTCTTGTCTCAGGCCAATGGTATAGTTCTGCAGAAACCTACGCCAGAGACAACAACGAGTCCTGCGAGGCCGATATTTTCTTCCCCTCAGTCAATCCCAGCGGTGGAGAAGCCTTTAAAGTTCTCAAAAATGAACGGTTTCCCACTCCAATCAGTCAGCACTTTGTTCCTGGCCCTGCCCCGGGCGACACGATTGCTCCCCGCTCTCTCCCGCCCAAGTCCGACAGCTGGGCCCAGGTTCCGAGTTCGTCTAATAAGGCGGGCAAGCGTGCCACTGCTGCCCAGGTTGCTTCCGCATCGGCCTCCAGGGACAGCGAGATGGACAAGCCCCCCCCTCTCCATGCTCCCAGCCGACCCTGCGGAGCTTTTCTCCAAACTGCACGATTCACTTCTCAACTCTGTTGACCTCTCCATCCTTTCAGCCCGCTTCCTCCAGCGGGACCAGGCCCTACGCAAATCCAAAAACACCACCTCCATTGTGGTCTCAGTTCTCCCCCAGGATCTTCATCTTCTCGGACCCGACCTCCATAGGGATGGGTCCAAGATTCAGGTATTCAACCGCATGAGGAATGTTCACCTCGCTCACCCCGCCTCCCGCGATACTCAATGGCGCAAATGTTATCAGTTTGGCCCCTGTAAACCCCTGTGCAAAGAAGACCACCACTCGTGCCCCATCTGTGCAAAGCCCCATTCCAGGGCCCAGCATAGGTGTGCAAACGATATGTGCCCCAAACAGGGCAACCTCAAGGTGGTCTCTGACTGCTGTACTGCTACCCCTTCACTCTGCATCAATTGAAACGCTGAACACCCTGCTACCTCTCCTTCCTGCCCGACAAGGACCGCCCTGAAAGAAGCTGCCCGGCTTCCTAAGGACCAGGTCATCCCTGATGCTCCCCAACAAAGGCCCGCCTCGCCCGACCCCGTCACTCCCCAACAGCAACCCTCCTCGTCCCAGCTCCCCCTGAACATGGCCCAGCAGGTCGCAGATGACAACCTCTTCATGGCTCGCCACATAGGCCAACTCACCGCCCGCCCTCCTCCTACCTCCTCTGGTTCCAACCCCCCCTTGGCCGCTCCCTTGCCCGCAAGACAGCTTTTCCCCTCTGGTGCCCCTACTACCAATTGGGCGGAGGATTCTACCCACGACAATGACATGTAACTATAAATGAGAGCACAACCTGCGCTCTCGTTATCAGATGCTTCACTACGTTCCCACTCCCCCCTTAGTGCTTCGGTTCCTGAGCTTTCCTTCATTCTGCATAACTGTCTTGGTAGCAGTTATGTTTTTCATACTTTGTTTTCGTTTTTTACCTCTGCGAAGAATACTCCTCTTGTTGTTGCCTTGCAAGATATTCCTTTGTTTAGGGGCCTCCCGTTAGGCGCACGCTCTTATAAATGTTTTTCTCCCCCTATTTCTTCCGAGTACAAGACACGGGTTGCTGTTTATGTTTCTGAGTAGTTGTGTTCTGTTGTTTCTGTTCTTGCCTTGTTTTTTGGGCGAGGTGACTACTTGGGTCTGAACTTTCGCTCCCCCCATGGGGTCTTTGGTTCCCCTCATTTATTGTTTCGCTTGTATAACTCATACTCTACCGCCACCCAAGACGGGACACTCCGCACTTTACCTCCTGGTTTTTTGTTCCCACAACATCAGTTCCCTACGCTTTCGCTTGGGGACTTCAATCATCACCACCACCTCTCTGACCCCTTACGGGCCATCCCTCACTCAGAGCTCTCCATTGCTGAGCCCTACTTCACTAGGGCCTCTGCCAACGCATTTTCCCTCCTCAATAGCCCTGGCATGTATACCAGGTTCCCCTTTGATAATCTGTCCAGGCCCTCTGTCTTGGATCTTGCTTTCGCCAACCACAGCCTCCTTGCTTACTTCCACGATTGGAATGACTCCCTTCCCTCCACAGGTTCCGATCACGTCGCCATTTCCGTTTCCTTTGGACAACTGTCCAGGTCGGCGCCCCCTGATAGATCCAACTGGAACGCCACCGACTGGTCCACTGCTGCCCCAATTCTTCGGTCCATTGCCGTCCCTCCGGCTCCCTCCTTGCCTACCTCGTCCTCTCTCACCTCGTGGTTTGACTCTAGTCTGGCCTCTATTACCACCCCGGTGATATCAATGACCACCTCCAAACGCCCATCATCCTACTCGAAGCCGTGGTGGTCCCCTGACCTTTCAAGTCTTCGGCGCATCCTCCATCACACCTCCCGCAGTTTCCGCAATGGCTCTACCTCTTGGTGGGAATTTGCCCAAGCTCGCAACTCCTACTTTAAGGCTATCAGGAAAGCCAAGGCCGCCCATTGGCATCAGTTCCTCTCGTCTGCAGACTCACCCTCGATCTGGAATGCCAAAAAGTTCACGTACAGCCGGGCCCCTGAACGCTTCCCCTCCCTTCCCAATGCCTCCACCCCCCTAGAGATCAACTCGGCTCTTATCACAAACTTTTTCCCCCTTCCCCCTCCTCCTCCTGCTCCTTCTGTCCTCCTTCCTCCCTTACCTGACGTCCCCCCTGTCTCCCAGGAAGAAGTCTCCCTCGTCCTCCGCCGTTCCTCCTCCTCGTCTGCCCCTGACCCCGACAGAATCCCGTATGTGGTCTGGAAAAATATCCATCGGGCCATCAAGGATCTCCTCCCATCGTTTCTCACCCCCCTCCTCCTGCATGGTTTTCACCCGTCCTCCTTAAAAAAGGCGAACGGTATCGTCCTCAACAAACCTCGCAAGCCTGATTATTCCACCCCGGTTTCGTTGCGCATCATCGTTCTTTTGGAAACCGTCTCAAAGATCTTAGGAAGAATCGTGGCGTACCGCCTCGCAGCTTTCTCTCGCGCTACCCCCTTCCTCCACCTACACCAGTGTGGCTCGCTGGCTCGGCTCAGCTGCTACGACGCAGTGGCCACCCTCCAAGATGAGGTCCGCCTTCTCCAGACCACCGGCCATAAGGTCTCCTCCCTCTTCCTCGACATAAAAGGTGGGTTCGACAACGTCAACTCCAACCAACTCTGCACTATGCTCCGCCGATTCTCTAGTCCCAAATACATAGTCTCCTGGATCTCCTCTTTCCTCACCTCCTGTCAATGCCGCCTCGTTTTCCAAGGCGCTCCAGGGATATTCTCTCCCGTGTCTGTGGGAACACCCCAGGGCTCCCCAATTTCCCCTCTCCTGTTCGTCATTTAGGTTTCCCGTCTTCAAATCTCCATCCCCCGTGGTGTTATCTCCTATGTCGATGATTTTTCCATCACGGTTGGCTCCTCCTCTTACCGCTCCAACATCAGGCTCCTGCAGCGCGCCTTCCTCACCCTCAGCGATCGTGCAGCCACTGTGGGAGTCTCCTTCTCGGTTCCCAAAACTGAGCTCATTCACTGGCGCACTTCCAGGGACCGTAATCCCGTCTGCCACGCCCCGATCTCAATCAACTCCCTTCTGTTCAATCCAACCGCAGAGCTACGGTGGCTCGGCTACTGGCTCACCCCATCCTTGGAAACCTCCGCACATATCCACCCCCCCCTGGCCCTGGCCTGGGCTGCCTTCGCACTAGTCAAACGGCACAGCCCAGCTGGGAAAGGTCTTTCTCCCTCGTGTTGTCGAAAGCTTGCTGTTGGACTTCTCTTCCCTGTCCTCACCTACGGCGCTGATCTCCTTATCCCCAATGCCACTATCCTCCGTAAACTTAACTCCTTTTGGCACGAGATCCTTCGATGGATCACTAACTGTTTCAGGGCTACTGCCCCTGCCATCCTCTATCGCGAGGCCAGCCTCCCCCCAATCTCCCTGGCACTACAGTACAAGAGAAAGCTGGCTGCCCTCCGCCTGCTATGCTCTCCTCCTCATGTCAACCCTGCGGCTGCCCGCCTCGATCCGCGTGTCCCCACCTGGGACCCCTGGCGCGCCCCCTCACACCGTCACCTCCTGGCCCCTCTGCGTGGTTCCTACCGTCCCCGCCTCTGGTCCACTGCCCCCTCTCCTTTCTGTCGCAACCTCCCCCTCGACGCTTTTACCTTCTCGATCAAAGAACTCCTTCCCGACAGACTCCCCCTGGCCTCCCCTCACCGACTACTCTCCCGCCCGTATGATCTGGCGGGTGCCCCACCGTATGGCTTCCTTAAGTCCAAGATTGTCGTTTCCACCTTCGCCTGTTGGGCCGCCCTGCCGCCCCCCCTCTCCGATAAGTTCCCTCCTTCCTTCGCTCCTCACGCCTTCCTGGGTTTGCCTAAATTCTCAACTGGCCGTCTTCACCAGATGAGGGCCGGCAAGAGCTACCTGGCTGCTCACACCTCTTGGTCCAATCGTGACGCCTCCACCCTGTGCCCCTTCTGCGAGGAAACAGAGGAGACTTTCGATCACGCTATCCTTCACTGCCCGGCTAAGGCTCAGGAAAGAGCATCCCACCTTCGGGGTATCTCCAGTTTGGCGCCTGATGCCCCTGTTTGGTCCTCGGCGCCCCTTATTATTGACTTGGCCCGATACATTTCCGCCACGGCCACTGGCTTCCCGCCCAGTATGCCCCCCATGATCTCTGCCTCCCCACCTGCGCCGCCTCCACCTGGCTCGCCGGTGCCCTTGTCCTCCTCCTCTGCCTCCTCTCCCTGAGGCCTTGGGGGTTTACTTTTCGAGCGTGCCTTTACTTGCTTGCTATTATTGTTTTTGGATGCCCATGGCGTCGGCTGTGGGTGGTGATTATGATGATAGATTTCGTTACTTATGACTCTCCTTCGACTGGGCTGTTGTTTTGGTTTGAGGTTACTTTGCTTTTTATGATAGTCATCGTTGGCGTTGCTAGGGATTTTGTTTTCCCATATCGAAGGATTGTTTGCGTTATTTGAAGTTGGGTTATTTCATTTTTTACTGCGTGGGAATTACAGCTTTTTGTATGCCATAGCGCGAGCTGCATGTACGTTTTTGGGCCTGAATCAATAAACATATGATATAAAAAAACAAAAAAACAAAAAGCAGCCAGGCTATCCCACGCTCCGTCTCCGTTGCAACCACCGCGATTGAAAAAACCACACCAAGTTTTTCGCCAAGGCTTTTTCTCATTGGCTGAAAACCTTTTCTCACAGCTTCCTCGCTTACTCCTCACAGGGAAAGGCTTTTCGCTACAATTCTGTCCTCTTCGCCCGGTTCCTCCCGCAAGGGAAAAGGAAAGCAAGGCGTAACCCAAATTCTCCCTCCTATAGGTCTAGATTCAGGCCCCTTGGGGGTGCTGAAACTTCCCTCCCCCCCACGTTCCCATCGTTCCCTCCTGGTGAACCCCCCCCTCAAAAAAGACCACGCAGTAACACCTAGCCCCAACTCCCAGTCCTCACAAGGGATGGTGAGGAGATCAACCATATGGATCCCACCTACTTCCAGAGTCTCTTTGTGAAGTGTGCCATGGAACTACAGATACCAGAATTCGAGACCGCACCTTAAGTAACCATCCTTCTTCAAGTGTTTCGTCAAACCAACATCGCATACAGGAGAGCCCAGGACTCTGTCACTCAGGAGGTCATGTCTCTTCGCGAGGAAATCGAAGTCCTGCACATCACGGACCCCAACCGCCCTGTTGCCCCCACCTCGGCTCCCTCGCCACCCCAACCTCCCCGGGCCTCAGGGACTCCCCCTGAACCACCCGCCGCCCATGCTCCTCCTGCACCGCCTGCGCACATCCCCTCCTCTGGTCCTCCCACTTGGGCCACTGTCGCGAGGAAAGGCAGGAGGAGAAAACCTTCCCACACTCCTAAGCCTACTGCAACAGAGGCGAAACCCCTTGACCCTTCTAAGGCTCCACAGCCTAAGAAGTCCATCACCATGAGAGGGAGACGCCTTGTCATCAAACGTGATGGCTCCCCCCTCACCTCTACTGCCATCCAGCTCAGAGACAGCATCAACACAGCTCTCTCAGCCACCTACGTCCAGACAGGTTCGCTTGAAGGAGGGAATGTCACTCTGACTACCATAGATAATGTGAAAGCCTCCGTGCTTAATAGCAGGATCTCTTCCTTCCTCCACCTGATCCCTGGAACCACCACCGTCCACTTGGACACCCCGGCCACGCACCTCTTGGTCCATGGCATACCTACACATTACCCCCTGGCCTCCATCGCCACTGAGCTCACCACATTCAATACTGGGCTTGCCCTCTCACAGCAACCCAGATAGCTTACCTCTGATGACTCCCGCGCCGGTAAAGGGGCCTCCACCATAGTCATTTCAATCACCGGTTCAAATGCACCCAGCTTCGTCAACAAAAGACTCGCTGCCTTCTCCTCCACCTACAGGTCTGAACGTTGTCTTCGTTTCAACTCCTTCACCCAGTGCTCAAATTGCCACCGGTTTGGCCACCATAGTACCAAGTGCTCTAACCCATCAACCTGTCGCTGGTGCACCATCAGACATTCCACTGGTGATCCCTCCTGCCCCACAGCCACTTGTCGTGTTTGCGGTCGCCCTAGCAGTCATCTTACTGTCAGGTGTGTTAACTGTGGAGGACCCCACGACGCCCACTCTACCATCTGCCTTTCCCGCCCCCAGCGCCCTGGTTTGCACCCTGAGGAGGTGGAGGAGGTGGTCAGCATGGTGTGCACTTAACTCAACTGGCGGTTTTGCTGGTTTTGTTTATTTCTTTACTTTTCTGCTGGCATCTTACTGCCCTATTCTAGGCTTGACATCAGGGCAGGTTTGTTGTCCCGCGATGTTCTTTCATTTCTAGTCAGGGGTTTGAGTCCTTCCTGTGGTTGGATTTGATTTTCTTTTGACGTTCGGTCCCTTTGTGACCAACCTGGCTGCCCCTGCTGGTTTGTGACGGGGATTGTCACTACTGGTTTTGTTAGTCATCGTTTGCGATGCTTGCGGATATATTTCCGCTCAGTTGATGAATGGGTGGAGGGAGTTTTGAGTTTTGTTGTTTCTTTTGTAACTGCGTTGGAATTAAGGCTTTTTGTATGCCATAGCGTTAGCTGCATGTACGTTTTTGAGCCAGAATCAATAAACATATGAGGAAAAAAACAAAAAAAAAACAAAAAGGGCCACCGCGAATATCCTCCGTCTCCGTTACAACTCCAGTCGTTGAAATTTACTTCCTAATCGGGAACGACTCAACACCAGAGAAACTATCACCACTTTTCCAATCCAGCACCCTCCCCCTTGGTGGGTGCCGGCCATCACTTTTATCCCTCCCATGCCTTTGGGCATCATCTTTACTGTTCTCTCTTGAGCTCTACCGTCAAGGCCGCTCCTCCTACCCCATTTCAGCATCTCAGGATGTTATTTCTCCACACTTCCCCGCTTTTGTTTCGCATATCTCTTAGCATGAGCACGGTCAGGTATGCCCATTCTTGATTCTTCAGAAGGCTGGGAAAACAGTTTGTGGTAAGTCGAAACCTGTGAATCCCCTCAGAGGTTTTTCCAACCGGCCACAGTCGATTTCGCCACTTCCCTTCCCTTCACACGTCCTGGTGGTGGTATCCCTCCCATTTAGTGACGCTTCCTCTCAGAGAACAAAGACACTACATAAGAGAAGCGGTAATAAACCTGGATGAGTGAGGATGTTTGAGAACCGCCTAGAAGGACACGAACACGTTTCCGATTGTTGGATCACGCTTGGGTCTACCACTACTCTCCTCTCCCCCGTGGGATCGGCTGGCACCCTACTGCCCCCCCTCCTCCTCCACCTTGGTTCCATCACTTCAACAAGGTTCCTGCCTCCCTCTGCCGACCCGCGTGGCCTTGGGATCCGTTGGCTGGTACCCTACTACCTGCCTCCTCCTCCTGGCTTGCACCCTACACAACTTCTACCGGCTGGCACCCTACTGCCCAGTTTCACACACCGCTGGCATCCTACTGCCGCTTATCTTACTTGCCAAGGAGGCTGGGGTCCCTGATTTGACTTGCCACACACCTCTGCAACCTGCATTGGTCTACTACTCTCTTGCTTTCCCCTGGCACCTTCTTTTCAGTACATCCGGGGCCCTTAGTTCTGGCTAGTTCTGGTTCAAGGGTGTGGACGCAGGTAGGGTTGGATCTGGGGGGTTGTTTTTCACTTGTAGCGTTTTGGGGGTTCACTGTGGGGTTGTTTCTTTTGGATTTCAGGGCGTTCTTGTGGCGGTTTATTGGTTCGTGACTGGGGACAGGTGGCTTTCCGGGGTTAGTTTTTATACCCCTTGAGGGTTTTCTGACAGTTCATGAGGGCCTGTTCTAGGTGGGGGTTTTTGAGGTATCAAAGCGCGAGCGGCACATTCCTTCTTTGGACGGCTTAAATCAAATAAAAAACTGAGGGAAATAAAAGAAATAAAAAAAAGGTCGACTGTGGACACGACAGGTGGCAGTGGGGCATGAGTGATCCACGGTGGAATGTCTGATGGTGCACCAGCGGCAGGTTACTGGGTTGGAGCACTTGGTACTGTGGTGGCCAAACCGATGGCAGTTTGAGCATTGGGTGCAGGAGTTGAAACGAAGGCGACGTTCAGACCTGAAGGTGGAGGAGACGGCATAGAGTCTCTTCTTCACGAAGCTGAGTGCCTTTGAGCCGGTAATTGAAATGACTATGGTCGAGGCCGCTTTACAGACACGGGAGTCATCAGAGGTAAGCCATCTGGGTTGCTGTATGAGGGCTTGCCTGGTATTAAATGTGGTGAGCTCAGTGGTGATGGTGGCCAGAGGGTATTGTGTAGGTATGCCATGGACCAAAAGGTGCGTGGCTGGGGTGTCCAAATGGACAGTGGTGATTCCAGGGATGAGGTGGAGGAAGGAAGAGATCCTGCTGTGGAGCTCGGAGGCCTTCACATTATCCATGGTAGTGAGAGTGACATTGACACCTTCAAGCGACACAGTCTGAACGTAGGTGGCTGAGAGAACTGTGTTGATGCTGTCTCTGAGCTGGATGGCAGAAGAGGTGATGGAGGAGCCATCGCGTTTGATGACAACGCGTCTCTCTCTCATGGTGACAGACTTCTTGGGCTGTAGAGCCTTGCAAGGATCAACGTGTTTCCCCACTGCTGCAGTAGGCTTAGGAGCTTGGGAAGGTTTTCTCTTCCTGCCTTTCCTCGCGACAGTGGCCCTGGTGGGAGGACCGGAGGAGGGAACATGTGCAGCTGGTGCAAGAGGAGGGGGGGCGACAGGTGGCTTAGGGGGAGTCCCTGAGGCCTGAGGTGGTTGTGGTAGCGAGGGAGCTGTGGTGGGGGCGACAGGGCGGTTAGGGTCCGTGATGTGAAGGACCTCAATTTCCTCGCGAAGAGTCATGAGCTCTTGAGTGACAGACCCCAGGGCCCTCCGGTATGCGGTATTTGTTTGACGAAACACCTGGAGGACGACGGTGACCTCAGGTGTGGTTTCGAATTCTGGTATCTGTAGTTCCATGGCACACTTCACAAAGAGACTCTGGCAGTAGGTGGGGTCCATGTGGTCGATCTCCTCACCATTCATTGTGAGGATTGGGAGCTGTGGCTGGGTGTTGCTGCGTGGTCGCTTTTGAGTGGGGGGTTCACCAGGACGGAACGCTGGGAAGGTGGGGTGGAGGGAAGTTTTATCACCAGCGAGGGGCTTGAATCTAGACCCATAGAATGGGGGGTTTGGGTTGCGCCTCTGGACTTTGCTTTTACCCTTGCGGGAGAGACAGGGGGAGGAGGACGTGGTTGTGTAGCAAAGGCTTTCCCTGTGAGGGGTAAGCGAGGAAGCGGTGAGCAAGGGTTTTCAGCCAATGAGAGATAACCTTGGCGAAAAACTTGGTGTGGTCTTTTCAATGGCTCTGGTTGTAACGGAGACGGAGTATCTCCCTGGTCTCCCTTGCAGTCATCTTACTGTCAGGTGTGTCAATTGTGGAGGACCCCGTGACGCCCACTCTACTATCTGCCTTTCCCGCCCCCCACGTCCTGGTTTGGACCCTGCGGAGGTGGAGCAGGAGGTCAGCATGGTGTGCACTTAACTAAACTGGCGGTTATGCTAGTTTTGTTTGTTTCTTTACTATCCAGCTGGCATCTTACTGCGCTATTCTAGGCTTGACATCAGGGTAGGTTTGATGCCCAGGGATGTTCTTTCATTTCTAGTTAGCAGTTTGAGTCCTCCCCCGGGTTGGGTTTATTTTTATGATGTTCGGTCCTTTTATAACTAACCTGGATGCTCCTGCTGGTTTGTGGCGGGGATTTTCTCTACTTGGTTTTGTTGGTCATCATTCGCGATGCTTGTAGATAGGTTTCTGGTAAGGTGATCAAGGGGTGTCAAGGTTTTGAATTTTGTTGTTCACTTTGTAATTGCGCGGGAATTAAGTCCGTTTGTATGCCATAGCGCGAGCTTTTTCTTTTTTCTTTTTTTTTCTTTTTTTTCCATAATATGTTTATTGATTCTGGCCCAAAAACATACGTGCAGCTCGCGCTATGGTAGACAAAAAGCCTTAATTCCAACGCAGTAACAAATGAAATAACAAAACTCAAATCACGCAACCAATCCTTCAATATGGGAAAACGAAATCCCTAGCATCGCGATCAATGACTAACGAAAAAAGTAAAGTAACCTCAAACCAAAACAACAGCCCTGTCCAGGAGAATCATAAGTAAGGAAACCCATCATCATAATCACCACACATAGCCGACTGCGTGGGCATCCAACAACAATAATAGTAAGCAAGTAAAGACAAGCTGGAAAAATAAACCCTCAAAGTCTTAAAAAGAGGAGGCAGGGGAGGAGGACAAGGACACCGGTGAGACCAATGGAGGCGACGAAGGTGGGGAGGTAGAGATCATGGGAGGCATGCTGGGCGGGAAGCCCGTGGCCGTGGTGGATGTGAATCAGGCCAAGTTGATAATAAGGGGGGCCGAAGACCAAACGGGGGCATCAGGCGCCAGACGGGAGATACCCTGAAGGTGGGATGCTCTTTCCTGGGCCTTAGCCGGGCAGTGAAGGATAGCGTGATCGAAGGTCTCCTCTGTTTCCTAGCAGAAGGTGCACAGGGTGGAGGCATCACGGTTGGACCAGGAGGTGTGGGCAGCCAGGTAGCTCTTGCCGGCCTCATCTGATGAAGACGGCCAGCTGAGAAATTGGGCAAACCCATGAACGCGTGAGGGGCGAAGGAATGAGGGAACTTATAGGAGGGGGGGGGCGGCAAGGCAGCCCAGGAGGCGAAGGTGGAGTCAACAACCTTGGACTTAAGGGAGCCATACGGTGGAGCCCCCGCTGGATCGTACGGGTAGGGAAGTAGTAGGTTAGGGGAGGCCAGGGGGAGTCTGTCGGGCAGGAGGTCTTTGATAGAGAAGGCGATGGGGTCGAGGGGGAGGTGGCGACGGAAAGGAGAGGGGGCAGTGGACCAGAGGCGTGGACGGTTGGAACCACTCAGAGGGGCCAAAAGGTGACGGTGTGAGGGGGCGCGCCAGGAGTCCCAAGTGTAGACACGCTGATCGAGGCAGGCAGACGCGAGGTTGACGTGGGGTGGGGAGCAAAGTAACCTGCCGGCAGCTAGCTTTCTTTTATGCTGCAGTGCTTGGGAGATAGTGGGGAGGGAAGCCTCGCGGTAGAGGCTGGCGGGGGCGGTAGCCCTGTGTAACGACCCTGCTGGATCATACAGTAGACTTAGTCTTATCCCATGCCGGAGCCCGGGAGGGTTACGGTTAGGCTAGTCAGGAAACTCTATCAAAGGGTTACCATGTGGACTAAGCAAATGGTAATGCTTAGACTGCGAACGAGGAAAAGTATACAGGGTAGGTAGGGAAGTCTACGCTGTGAGTTCGGAAGGTCTCCGAGAGTTCCGGCGAGTTACCC
>QLOI01000250.1:84723-110300 GCA_003313605.1 Tuber umbilicatum | reverse complement strand
TAATCCCCTTTACTTCTCTTTAGTCTCCTATCTTTGATTACATAGGGGCGAATTCTTGGACTTTATAACATAATTTATAGCTGTATGTACGGTATTTCGAACTATAATTAATGTTTAACTACGTAGGTTGCGGTGGCGCATACCGTATACCGAGTCTGTCGCGAAGGTTTTCTTCGGTTCGATAGAGTTTCTTGGCCCGCTAATCCTTGGAAAATATACGGATATGGGTTGCGGTATCTTCCACGGTTGTGGGACACTCTGGTAGTTCAGCGGCCGGGAATCGGAAGAGTTGGCTATTATGCTACCAGCCAGAGACTCCGCGACTGCCGGCGGTGCCCGGCAGAGTATCGGGGGCAATGGGAGTGCGGAAGGAACCCGTTATCATTGGTTCCCGGGACATTTCCAAGCGAAGTGTCTAAGATTGTGGAGCCAACCACAGTGAAACTCAGGATTAGCCTGACTTTTTCATATCATATCTGGAAAAAAAAAGTGAGCTAGGATTGACGATAAATACCGGTAACGCAATCTCAAGGTTATGCACTCCGGGTTGTCAGTAGGATACGAGTTCGCCACGGGTATCGCTACCGCTGCCCAGTGCCGGTACTGTGCTCTATTACTTGGTTATCGAGGAAATGTAAATTGAGGCCAAACTGCCGAGCGAAACTATTGCCCCAGTGACAGCTGAACAGGCTGAAGAGACCTGTAGGAGACGAAAGGGGCCTCCAGCAAGCTTGTTTTGTAGTATCATATGTGATCAGGGGAACCGGTCATTTGGTGGTGCTTAGGAGTGCGGTTGGGTTTAGGTGGTTGGTCAGTTATTGGGATTTTATTCAGGCATTATGGCGATGGTGTCCCGGGAAGTGCCGTGGTACGGGATGCCGTAGAAGTAAGAGTTAGGGGGGCGCAAATCGTGCTCGAGTACTTGTATCTTGTATGGGTATCCGGTTGTGATAGGGGAGGAAAATATATCTATTGGTGGGTTGAAAATGCAGGTAACTCATGTTATCGGGTGAATCGTTTCCTGCAGAGTGGAAAGTGCTCGTATGATACGAATGATTGGGTTTTGCAAGGTTTGCTGAGCCTCCGAGTTTACGCAGAGCACTTTAAGCTCTCGAGAGAAGGGTATACTCCACACTCCCAGCTCTCTTCCTTCATTCTTCCTCACGGGCGAAAAGTATCGTTACAAGCATCCCATACAACATTCAATCACTCCGTCGACACCGACAAAACCCAACTTCGCGCAATCAAAAAACCAATCAATAAGATGGGCAATCTGCTATCACTGAGGTAGGTCTCGAGAGCGTCGCCTACGTTTATTTTTTTTCTATCGACTAATGGCGGTTACTACCGTTGGTCCGCCGCGAACAGATATATACAAGGCGACTATAGTGGCAACACTGGTTCCGGTAATATCATCAACTCTAACATCACGAACCACAACTATCCCAGCCCTGAGGACAGGGACACTCCGAAGAACTACACGGAAATTTTGCAACATCTATACCCCCCGGGATCTGGATACAAGTCGTACCGAAATCGGGTCCCGGAACCTGTCAAAGGGACATGCACCTGGGTTACCGATCATGCAAAGTATAAGGAGTGGTTAGGAAATACAGCATCTGGTCTCCTCTGGCTATCCGCGGACCCGGGTTGCGGAAAATCCGTTATCGCTTCATTCCTCGTAGGGCATCTCAAGACCCAAACGGACTCCATCGTTTGCTACTTCTTTCTCAAGGATGACAGCGAAGAACAAAAGAGCGCGGCATTTGCTCTTCGTGCCATTCTACACCAGCTTTTTGTTCAGAGACCTAATCTTTGCAGTTATGCCGAAGAAGCCTTTAAGACTAAAGGTAGTAGATTTGCGGAAGAGGTGGACACATTGTGGGATATTTTGGTTGAGGCGACGGCTAAGGGGGGGTGTGGCGATGTAATTTGTGTGGTGGATGCCTTAGACGAGTGCGACGAAGCCACCATAACTCCGCTTATCCGTCACATTACCCGCCTCCCGGAACCGCAACCTTCGGGTATACCGTTGAAATTTTTCGTTACCAGTCGGCCGTACCACAGAATCGAAATAGAGCTCGGTTCACCGGCAACTACGATCCGGTTGAAGGGGGAGGAGGAAGTCAACTCTATTACTGCCGACGTTACTCGTGTAATCGATGAGGGCATCAGGAAACTCGAGCTGCATTGGGAACGAGCCGAAGGACTGGAATACTTGCGTGATCTCCTTAGGTCATCCGCCGACCGGACATTCCTTTGGGTGTCACTCGTTCTAGAGAGCTTGAAGGCTAGTCAGGATGACTCGCGGAGGGAGTTTACCAACATTGTCACGACGACGCCGCGTGATCTAGCACAATTTTATACCAAGATTCTCGATAAAAGTACAGACCCGGCCAAAGCCAGACGAATCTTGAATATCGTGGTAGCGGCTGCCAGGCCCCTTACAATCCGGGAAATGAGTGTCGCTTTTCGAATCACGAGGCATCAAAGGGCTATCGAGGACCTGGAAGAGCATTCGCCTCGGTTTGAGAACACGGTGAAAAATTTATGCGGTCTTTTCGTACGAGTTATTGATGAGAAGATCTATCTCGTTCACCAAACCGCGAGGGAGTTCCTAATCAAAGGGTCCTCACTAGGGGAGGGAAACTGGCAG
Source organism: Tuber umbilicatum (assembly GCA_003313605.1). Lineage (NCBI taxonomy): Eukaryota > Fungi > Ascomycota > Pezizomycetes > Pezizales > Tuberaceae > Tuber > Tuber umbilicatum. The sequence continues at coordinate 107,644 of QLOI01000250.1, read as the reverse complement.
TACACCATGTGTTCCATGAATTCTAACTTTATATTGGCTGATATTTGTCTCACCTATCTTTCGCTACAAGATTTTGAAAACGACCCATTACCGATGGGTGACGCCTCCGCTGAAAGAAAGTACATCCAGGAACACGTCCTCCTCCACTACGCAGCTACACATTGGCCTAGCCACTTCCGGGATTTGCGAAATCGGCAAAGGGAGTTATTCGGGCTCACTCGCCAGATATGCCAACGCGGATCTAATAGGTTTCTAACGTGGCTTCAGGTGTTCTGGAAGGTTGATAGCCCGCGCTATCCATTCCCGCGTGATTTGACACATCTGATGATATCATCATGGCTTGGGCAGGGGGCGACAGTGGAGATGATATTGGAGAAAGGAGAAGATCTGAACGCGCGGTCTGAAAAATACGGCACTGCATTGGATGTTGCAGCTCTCCGGGGAGATGAGAGGATAACTAAGATGCTAGTAGAGAAAAATATCGTTTCTTATGCAGGCGGGAGGGAGTATAACATCCTGAATGTGAATATTCCCTCTAGTATAAGAGGACTGGTGCTTGGCTGACACAAAATCCACCTGGTTTTATAGACGGTATGTGTGGTTGCTATAATAGAACAGGGTCGGAGCTGATTTAGAACACACATTACAGAAGGCAAGTTGAGGTCCAAGATTATTTGATGTTACCAGTGTTGCGTTATTGACATAGGAGATTCCGGAACGATAGAGAGTAAGTGAAGTGGCTACATGGGTGACATTTAACAGAGGAATGACTAACTCATTGTTTGTGAACGAGAGCAGAGCGTAAGTCAACTAGTAAAACGCAAGCGAATGACAGAATGTAGCTTTCTGACTAGCCGTGAGGTATAGGTGGTAGGTGACCGGGGGTTTTAATCAGATGGTCAAGTAGCGACTAACTAGCATCCCCTGTGGCGGTATAGCTGGTACGTAAATGATTCAACCGGATTCCTGGCTCAAGGGAATTGTTGACTCAACTACGTGATGCTTTGCAGGAAGTGAGTGAGCAGGATTAACCAGGTCGAAGGGCGAAGCGATCACTAACTTCTGGCTCACGATGAGTTGTAGGATGTGAGTGGCCATGATTCCACCCGGCTCAGGGGGGAGAGTTTTACTAATTCCTGAATCGCTGTGGGTTATAGGAAGTATGTGAACTTTACCAATCACTAGCCTTAAATAAGACAATCGCTAACCTCTCGATCACTGCACGTTGTAGGGTGTATGTAAACATAATTAACCACCCCCCTTGGGCGAGGCAATTTCTGATCCTTGTGTCACTCTGCGTAATAGCGTGTACGTTAACATTATCAGCTATGAGTTTAGGACAAAAGAGTTACTGACCTTTTTCTGGCGGTGAGATGTAGTGTGTAAGCGAACGTGATCAATCACGGTCCTTGGAGACGAATGCTGATCACGGCATGGCTGTGAGTTGTAGCAGGTAAGTGAACACGATCAACCACGGGTATTAGGCGAGACGATTGCTGAATTCTGGCTTGCTGTGGGTCGTAGGAAGTAAGTGAACATGACCAACCACGGGTATCAGGCGAGACGATCACTCACCTCCAGGTTACTGTGGGTTGTAGATCGTAAGTGAACATGACCAAACACGAGTGTTAGGCGAGACGATTGCTGACCTCTGACTTGCTGTTGGTTATAGTATGTAAGGGAACATGACCAACCACCGGTATTAGGCCACACGATTGCTGAATTCTGGCTTGCTGTGGGTCGTAGGAAGTAAGTGAACATGACCAACCACGGGTATCAGGCGAGACGATCACTCACCTCTAGGTTACTGTGGGTTGTAGATCGTAAGTGAACATGACCAAACACGAGTGTTAGGCGAGACGATTGCTGACCTCTGACTTGCTGTTGGTTATAGTATGTAAGGGAACATGACCAACCACCGGTATTAGGCCACACGATTGCTGACTCTGGCTTGCTGTGGGTTGAAGAGAGTAAGTGAACGTGGCCAAACACGAGTATTAGGCGAGACGATTGCTGACCGATAGGTTGCTGTTGGTTATAGGATGTTAGTGAACATGATCAACCACGGGTATTAGGCGAGACGACTGCTGACCTCTGGCTTGCTGTGGGTTGTAGAATGTAAGGGAACATGACCAACCACCGGTATTAGGCCACACGATTTCTGACCTCTGGCTTGCCGTGGGTTGAAGAGAGTAAGTGAACATGACCAAACACGTGTATTAGGCGAGATGATTGCTGACCTCTGACTTGCTGTGGGATGTAGTATGTAAGTGAAAATGACCAACCACGAGTATTAGGCGAGACGATTGCTAACCTCTGGCTCACTGTCGGTTGTAGAGAGTAAGTGAACATGACCAACCACGAGTATTAGTAGAGACGATTGCTGACCGATGGGTTGCTGTTGGTTATAGGATGTAAGGGAACATGACCCCTCACGATTTTTTAGGCTAGACGATTGCTGACCTCTGTCTTGCTTTCGGTTGTAGTTCGTAAGTGGATATGGCAAACTACGTGTAATGGGCCACACGATTACTGAATTCTGGCTTGCTGTGGGTTGTAGTTCGTAAGTGGACATGGCAAACCACGTGTAATGGGCCACAGTATTGCTGACCTTTGGCTTGCTGTGGGTTGTAGGGAGTAAGTGGACATGGAAAACAACGTGTATTGGGCCACACGATTGCTGACCCCTTGCTGGCTGTTGGTTGTAGTATGTAAGTGAACATGAACAACCCCGGGTATTGAGCCATACGAGTGCTGACCTCTGGCTTGCCGTCGGTTATAGGATGTAAGTAAACATGACCAACTAGAGGTATTTAGCGACACGATTGCTGACCTCTCGCTTGCTGTGGGTTGTAGGGTGTAAGTAAACATGACCAACTAGAGGTATTTGGCGACACGATTGATGACCTCTGGATTGCTGTGAGTTGTAGATGGTAAGTGAACATGACCAACCACGGGTATTAGATGAGAGGATTGCTGAATTCTGGCTTGCTGTGGGTCGTAGGAAGTAAGTGAACATGACCAACCACGGGTATCAGGCGAGACGATCACTCACCTCCAGGTTACTGTGGGTTGTAGATCGTAAGTGAACATGACCAACCACGAGTATTAGGCGAGACAATTGCTGACTTCTGGCTTACTGTCGATTGTAGGTCGTAAGTGAACATGACTAACCCGGGTATTGGGCTACACGATTGCTGAGCTCTGGCTTGGTGTGGGTTGCAGAACGTAAGTAAAGAAGACTAATCACAGGTTAGGCGAGATGATTGCTGACCTTCGGCTTGCTGTGGGTTGTAGTCGGTAACTGAACCTGGCAAGCCACGTGTATTATGCCACACAATTGCTGACATCTGGGTTACTCTGGTTTGTAGTATGTAAGTAAACTTGACCAACCACGAGTATTAGGCGAGAAGATTTCTGACCTCAGGCTTGCTGTCGGTTATAGGGAGTAAGTGAACATGACCAACCACGCGTATTAGGCCAGACGATTGCTAACCACTGGTTTTCTGTGGGCGGTAGTTTGTAAGTGAACACGACCAACCATGGGTATCAGGCGAGACGATTGCTGACCTCTTCGTTGCTCTGGGTTGTAGAGAGTAAGTGAACATGACCCACCCCGGGTATTTGGCGGCACGATTGCTGACCTCTGGCTTGTTGTCGGTTCTAGGTCGTAAGTGAACATGACCAACTACGGGTATTAGGCGAGCTGACCTCTGGCTTGTTGTCGGTTCTAGGTCGTAAGTGAACATGACCAACTACGGGTATTAGGCGACACGATTGCTGACCTCTGGCTTGTTGTCGGTTCTAGGTCGTAAGTGAACATGACCAACCACGGGTATCAGGCGAGACGATTGCTGACCTCTGGCTCGCCGTGGGTTGTAGGAAGTAAGTGAACATGATCAACCACGTGTATTGGGCCACACGATTGCTAACCTCTGGCATGCTGTGAGTTGTAGACAGTAAGTGAACATAACCAACCACGAGTATTTGGCGAGACGATTGCTGACCTCTGGCTCGCCGTGGGTTGTAGAAAGTAAGTGAACATGACCAACCACGGGTATTCGTCCAGACGATTCCTGACCTCTGGCTTGCTGTGGGTTGTAGAGAGTAAGTGAACATGACCAACCACAGGTATCAGGCGAGACGATTGCTGACCTCTGGCTTGCTGTGGGTTGTAGTTGGTAACTGCACATGGCAAACCACGTGTATTGGGCCACACGATTGCTGACCTCTGGGCTTCTCTGGGTTGTAGGTCGTAAGTGAACATGACCAGCCATGGGTATTCGGTGGGGCAATTGCTGACCTCTGCGCCCCTGTGCTTCGTAGCCGGTAAGTAAACTTCATTCAACATGTGCCTCGAGCAAGGCAATTGCTCACTTTTATATTGCTCTTCCTAGAATTGTGTAAGCATACACCACCAACCCCGTGTCCTTGGTGAGGCAACTGCTGACCTCTGAGCTGCTGTGTATTATAGTCAGTAAGCCCACATGACCACTACAGGCCTAGAATAATACAATTGCCAACCCCTAGATCGTTGTTTGTTATAGGATGTAAGTGTCCCTCATTAACTACGGGTCTTGCGCTTGACAACCATTGATCCCCTAATCTTTGTGCGTTGTAGTGTGTAAGTAGCCTTGGCCAACTGCCGCCCTTGGTTGACCCAATTGCTGACCTGTTGGTCGCTGCGTCCTTCAGCGAGTAAATCAACACCATCATCCATGATTCCCATGCCAGGCAGTTACTAATTTATCGCTCGTTGTCTATCGCAGAAAGTATGTTAACACCATAACCTATTGTTTCAGGTTGCGTCAATTGCTGACCACCGTTTTGGATTAAATTGTAGGATGTAAGTGCCGGTTTGACTACTGCTCCGGCCGGAGCCAATTGCTAAACCCAGGCTTGTCCTACCCCACAGATAGTAAGTGAATAGGGCCAACCCCGGTTTTGGGATAAGGAAATCGCTGACTTTTAGCACCTCTAATTCCCGAAGATTGTATGCCAGCACTCATTTCCTCACTCATGTCTTCTCTCCTTTCTCCGACTCTCCTCATCATAATTGACTAACCTCACAGTTCGTTCGTTATCTCCATTGGCCAATGCTCGAATTAACACTACTAATTCGTACTACCTTTACGCTCGTGCTCCTCCGTAGGATGTGAGTATCATAAATCTCCACATTCCATCTGCTGACAGCTAAATACCTTATATTTGTTCCTTGCAGTTTGTATGGAATCCTCTATAACCTCCCCCGCCAGTTGTAATTTATGCTTACTTGCAATTGTGCTGCAGCTCGTTAGTACATCTCTTATTCCCTCTTCCTACTTCTCCCACTAATGAACCGTGCGCCTCACAACTGTTTGGGAAAACGCAGAAAGTGAGTAATATAACTCTATTGCTATTGCTATTGACCACAATCAGCACTGTAGTATCTACTAATCGCCCCACAGCCTGTAAGTCTTTACGAGAATACTATATGCCCCGTCTGTTTCTCACTACAATTTACTTCGCATTAGCTCTGCATCCAGGACGCGCAGGATCTCAGCACTTCGCCCGACAAGAGCACGACCCACTTGTCCTAGCGGCAGAGTTATTTGATTCTTGGTGTGTATTTTATTCTGATCCTTCCCGGATATTATAATATCTTAGTCAGCGCTGAACCCGACCGGTGCCATTTCTGGTGTTTCGGCGTTCTCAACGCGATAGGTTTTTCTATCACGCTCTCGTGCATTCGCTGGATGCGGATAGTGCCAATATGGAATATTTCGGATCAACGAGGTTGGTAGTACTTTCAGGTTAGTGATTCTGGATTCGTATTTGAACTGGTAAATGTCGTTGGAAACCCTTCTCGTAGTTTATTTCTTGTGTTTCCATTGTTCCCCCCTATTCCAAGTCCGTCTCCTTTCTTTTCTTTTCTCACAATCATTACAAGCGCCTGATGCTCTTTCTTTTTTCTTCCTTTCATCATCTCCAATCGATGTATGCGTACCTTCCTTTTCCTAGGCAAAATCAGTCTCCATTCACTCTTCTATTGTTGTCTTTGCCGCCCCTGAATACATGCGAATACACCATCATTGCAAATCTTGCCCTATACATATACTTTACAGCACTTGGGCAATCGATTTTATATCGGTAATTCCTTGTCCGGAACGCCTCATTGGACAGATGCCTGTCGTTCACGAAGTATGTTCCCACGCCCAGCCACCATGTTCCTCACCTCCTGCTGTGAGGACCTTTTCTACTAGTTCTTACCCCTTAGTGAGTGTGATACCTGTATCATGACAAAGAAATTCGCTAGAATCAGCAGCAAGGGGTTTGTGGTATTTGTGTTACGGCTGCTCCTAAATCCTGAGAATTGTTTCGTTTTCCAAACAATAAGTGGCTGCCTGGCCGGATTATGATTCGCAGTACGGCATGTACAGCTCATCTGGCCGGTCTGCAGATATCTGCAAGTTCTCGAGTGATCGACCGTGATCGCCCCGGCTTTGGGGACTTTTTGGGGATTGTGTACCTTAACATAGATCGAGCGGAACATGAGTGGATGCTTTAACAACCCTTAACCACACTAGCCTGATGTGCTGTCCTGCCAATTATCCATGACCCCGGGTTTGAATGACAGCTCGATGCAAAACCTACGGTGACCAGGGGTGTTTTTATGTACAGTACACTTATATTCTTGCGCAAAAAGTTGCCCCCAACCTGACAATCAGGATCAGCAAAGGACAAATAATTTACGACGAGGAATCGCCAGGATGAAGTATAATTAGAGAAAAGGCAATAAGGAAAAGTGTTCGGATAGAGCTCCGTGATGATATTGTACTCGAGTGGTGGGACAGGATGGCTTTGTGGTCAAAATAATAATTCGTAATGTGAGAGTAATTTATTCACATTTTAGGAATAGCCCGCTCGGCTCGTGCATAACACTAGCCACTCATCCACCCAAATTGCTTCGTTGAACCACCGTTTTCGCCCTTGCATCCGCATTGCTTCCTGAATTACCGCCCTTGGAGAATGGTATGGACTATATACTCCCGGTACACCGAACTTCCTTCTTGATCAAGGTTTTACCGCATTAATAGGCGATACCAGAACAGGAATATCCTAGCAAACAAAAGGGTTGCTTAATATGCTTGTGAAATTGGGCTGTTACGGGAAAAATATTTTCCTAACAAACAAGTGAAGATCGGAGTACGAGCAGTGGTCCGCCGTGAGCCGCCTGAAATACAAAACGGGACTATGGAAGTTGCAGGTCTAGGTTGACCAACGAAACACACACCCTATCGCTTCTTCCGGCACGGGTAATTAATGCGGTACCGTTCGCCTCTCCCTAACTCCTTCCCCACAAAACCTGACTCCACTCGGGGGAGAGAGCCTCGCACCCCTGGCACATAGGTGTTACCCGGAAGTGCCCTATATATACAGTACGCAACCTCATCAGAGGGGACAGAAGCCCCTCCTCCCCCAGTTTCCTCAATGTCACCCACTTTGTTTTCCACTTCTAGGCACTCCCACCATGTCCCAGACAACTTCTTCAAAATTCCCATAAAGCATTGTTTGCCGAAGCTCATTTCTGATCCCTTTCTATCACAAAATACCACAAAATGCCCAGCTAACCTTAATGGATCCCATAGTTTTACTCTCTTATGACCAGATCGCCATAATGTGATACTAATTGGTATCAACCTGTTGCAAGCATTGATTATGGCTCTAATACTTGAAAAAGGGTACCCTTCTGGAGTGCCAAAAGGGGGCCACTTTTTCAAAGGACTACGACGTGGGATAAGAGTAAGTTTGGGAGGGTCACTTCCCGAGGTCTCGGTGTGAGTGCCTAACCACTGGGAGTAGCCTTGGAGATTCTAGGTACAGTAGTTTCCGAGGTTGGAAACAGAATAGAGAAAAAAGGATAGTTTTTTAAATTTCTTGGTAGAATAGTGTGATGTATAAAGAATTGAGAGTGATGGAGATGAGAGTAGAGATATGAAAGGTTATGTTTGACCATTTCAGCACTTGGGGGCAGTGGAAGACTAACTCGTGCGGTCGCTCTCAGAGGGGTTACTTTGGTCCATATGATGATCAGGGCAAGGATCCCCGAAACCAATATAATCCCCCCGAAATCGTGAATACCAATCTACCCCAGAGCAGCACGGAGGGAAGGATTGGGTTTCTGATTAACCTGGTCATTAAATTTATTACCTTAGGGTCGTCAACCGGAAATCTTAGAGTCACATGATATCGTCTATTACAGTATCTGCTCCCACTACTGTCATTACTTATCCTATAATACAGTAGCAGCCTGCTGCCTAAGGTATTTCCAAGACCCCCGTTTAGTCACTTTACACCAAAGGAAACCGACATTTTCCCAAGGTTCCGGTTTGCAATTAATTTCCTTCGGCTAACCTTACGCAAAGCACCCCCCCCCTAACCAAACCAAACAGAACCTCATAATACCAGTATCATCATACAAACAGACCAACCCAAGTCCTACATAATGCAACATTCTGTGGGATATGCATATCGCTTACGAATATGATACATTGCGGCTGGTTGCTTTAGCCACTTCATCCTGTATTTATTACCCGCTCTGCACCATGCCATATCAATCAAGAAGGAATACTCCCCTCAACACCCCCCCAAAGCAGTCTACCAAATCGTGCTTCCAGCACTACACGTACAACAGGTGGTTTACCTAGCAATACTGGAGTTGAGAAAATAAGACCCAAAATCGCCGCGCACCGCACCGCATTCTTCTTTATTCACTTATCTCAGATCTACCTTCTCTCCTGGCTTCTTCCTCCCTGATCATGGCTACAAGCAACATTACCCCGCTGTGCTCCCCAACACTCAATTCCACGATGTGGGGAAGAGACATTCCTTCCCCGAATCGGATCGATCGACAGTGCAGAAGGCTGTTCGAGGGAAGATTCATGGCAGCTCGAGTCGCGTAACCCACGGTAGGTCTCGGATCTCTAAGGGGTTACCTACTGCACAAGATAAACTAGTACTTTGCTGTGCTTTCTTCTAGAGATTTGCACCGGCAGGGGGTATCCGCACAGTGCCTGTATCGATAGTGGAAAGCATCAGTTGAAGTTGCCAGAGGGACATCGTGGATCGTGGAAGATGCAGACGTGGTGTGGGGGGCCTCTCCATTCAGGCAGTGTAAGGATATAAGGAGAAGTTTCTATGATCATGTATTTCCTTTGTTGTCATGGGAGAACCAGAGCAGAATGGACATCTCCGGAGGAAGACTGGTATATGTGGTGATCAATGGAGGGATCAGGAGGATTTCTTTATGTTTGATATCTACTCCTGTCTTTCCCGTTCGGTTGAAGTACCGAATTAAGAAAACGAAACCTTTCTTTCCTTTCATATCCGAAATCTTTCCACGCCAGTCATGTTTTCCGATATCCCATTTATTCTGCCGCTGTGCTGTTTGTTAAAATCTGATCGTGTTCTGTCTTGCGTTTATTCAATGAGAGTGGACTACAGGCGCCCTTAAGTACGAGGGGAATCATTCCTCCCGCTTCACCTGCTTCCTGCCACGCTGTCCACACTTTCTAAGTTCCACGACACCCTCTATGGTAACTACATCACCAACACATAATACATGCTTCCCGTTTGATCCATTACATACTAGCGCGAACTCATCCTTTCCTTCCTTGTCCAATAATGCCACGTTACCCTCTAGCCATACCATTTCTGAACAACAAGGCATATCCTCAAATACCCAATAAGCCCTGTAACGACCTCCAAAGTACGCACCAGTGATTAACGATACTGTTTAGGTGCTACCCTCCAATAGAAGCAACTGGTTCACCACACATAGGCCGGCAAATGCATTATTTGTATACGTATGTTGGGTCCGCAGGTTTAAACTGCACGGATAAAGAGCGCTGGATTCCCACCACTGTTATCCTCCAGGTAGGAAATCTTCCAATTCACCATATCTTATTCTGTATGATAGGAGCTGGTCAAGACTCTGCACACACAACGATTATGGCGCCAAACACCGGTTCGACATCCTCCCCTCCACCAAGGTACAACGAGGTAGTATGTGTGGGAGCGGGAATAGCTGGCATATCCCTTGGATCCCAATTACAAATTCGATACAACTTCACGGACTTTCACATTTACGAGAAAAATGACGGGATAGGGGGCACTTGGTGGGCGAATACATACCCAGGCATCTCCCAATTCCTATATCAGATATGGAACGTGACTAACAGCCCCGGAAGGTGCCGCTTGTGACATCCCAAGCGCGCTGCACTCTTCTTCCTTTGCACCAATTCCAGACTGGTCCTCCCCGTTCCCACCCCAAAGTGAATTAAAAGCCTACATTAACAGGGTCGCATCAAAATACGGAATACACCTGCGGACTAGCTTATCCACGGCCGTGATGAGAGCCTACTAGGATGAAAACCGCAACCGCTAGCGCCTGTCATTACGGGACCTAAAAACAGGCGAGGTGTATCTCCACGAATGTAAGATCCTATTCACGGCGCAGGGGTTACTGGTCGAACCGAATTATCCCAAGATTCCCGGTCTCGAGACTTTCGGCGGACATACGTTCCACTCCGCTCGCTGGGACCATTCCGTGTGCCTAAGGGGAAAGCAAGTGACTGTTATTGGGAGCGGATGCACAGCGACACAGATCGTACCTGCTATTGCGCCAGAAGTCGAGGTTGTTAGGCAGTTTGTGAGAACTCCACATTGGATCGTGGGGCCGCCGACTCTTGAGTACACGCGGTTTAGCAGGTGGATGTACAAGAATGTGCCGTTGGCATATAGAATTCATCGTTTCATAGTGTTTGCTGCGGCCGAGTGGAGCTTCCGACTTTTTGGACCGTCAAAGTACTCACAGGGGCAGCGGGATCGGGTTCGTGAACAGGCAACACGATATTTAAATGATAAGGCGCCGGAGAGATATCATAAGCTTCTACTTCCGGATTATCAGATTGCATGCAAGGTGTTTACCCCCCCCCCTCTCTCTCACAGGTATTGTCGGGGGTGAATGGTTACTCACGATTACATTAGCGGCGTGTTGTCGACGGGGGATACTTCGCCTCCCTCAGCCGGCCAAATGTACATGTCCACAGAGAGAAGACCATTGAGATCACCCAGCGTGGAATTAAAACCAGTGATGGAATCCACGATGCAGACGTGATAGTCCTAGCAACTGGCTTCCAAACATCAGGGAAGTTCTTCAGGGGCATGGAGGTCCTGGGCCGGAATGGAGTCTCGGCGGACAAGCATTGGGATGGGATCGGTGGGGTTGGGGCATACAATACCACAGCCATGCACGACTTTCCGAACTTTTTTATGTTGTCAGGACCGAATAGTGCTACCGGGCATACCTCCGCCATCATTGCGATCGAGAAGTATTCCTTCCTTTTCCCCTGCTTGCCGTAAGGCGGGTCTGACGAGATTGATATCTGCAGCACGGTGGATTACGCCCTCAGGGTACTAAAGCCTGTCCTTCGAGGAGATGCATCCCGCGTGGAAGTTAGGGAGGAGTCGGAGAACGAATACGTAAACTGGATTCAAGCGGAACTTTGTAAGACTATTTGGAATACATGTGCATCTGTAACCATTCCCTCCTCCCGTCTTCCGAATGAGTCTCTGCCAAGACTAACTCGAAGCGAAAGTGGTACACCTCAAAGGGCTGGAACGCGATGGGATACCCATGGTCACAACTGCACTTCTACTACCGATCAATCTTTGTAAAATCTGAGGACTGGGACGTTACTGTAATCCGTCTCCCTTCTAACCCCCTATACTACATGAATTAACAAAAAATAGTACACCAGAAACGGACTGACACTGTGGAAGCCCCTGACTGTGCTGACATCATTTCTCGTCGGAATCTGCGCCGGGATGCTGGGGAAGGACATACTCCCGTGGGGCCTCGCATCCATGTGGGGATTAGTGAAGCGGTCGTGGCGTATTTGGAGAGCTTGACCGTGTAGGATACCCCCCCGGTCGCGGTTCAATCCCGGAGTAGTCATAAGTAACGAGTAGGATTTTGATGTGTAGCGGGAAATCCGCGGATTAGGATATGGATCGTCTCGGACAGTTGCTTTCTCTTCCTCTTGATCCAGATTTGGTACTGGGACCACTCAAATACACAAAAACCGGGTTTCGGAGAAAATGCCGTCTACGAATCGAAACATCGTAGAAGGCCTTCGGTGATCAAACCCAGGGGGTTAGAAGGAAGGGGGTTGAATCGGGGATTCTGAAAATGGGGATAGAAGGTGGGGTACTTTGAGGTCGTCAGCAAAAAGAGCAGGAAACACCCGCTGACTAGCTAAGTTCTTCGAGCAACCGAAGGACACCGGAAATATGTTTTAAGAATACCGTATTCTACCTCGTTATAAATGCTAGTTTAGCGCTTCTTCTCCTATTTTACTTTCTTCAACCACTGTTTAATTTGTTTTTCTGCTTCCAACTGCTCGAGTACTTGTAGCTTACTTTATTGCTGTGCTATGTCTCTAGAAGGGGTTCCCATCCCACAACGCCCCCACTCGAAAGCGTGTTCCAGCCCTTCCATCATTTTTTGATCCAATCCCTCTCTTCGCTACAACACTGATGAATCAGCGCATATCAGAGTCTCAAGACAAATTTAAGGGCCGGCTTTTTGGGATGATTTTTATCTACCGAGCTTACTATTACATGATTTTTGTTCATGATACTTTTTCTCCTTTTTAATTTTTCTTGTCTGGAGAGGCTTGGTTGATTGATTTGGAACTGCTCGCTCGGTTTGTTGAATCTTAATCGTGCCAAGGCTCATGCTGGGATTATAGTGTATCGTGAGGGCGTTGCTCGATTTGGAACTACTCGGGTATGGATGTAAAAATCGAGTTCTCCAAGCAACCCTGTCATTGCATTGAGATACTAAGTTGGCCAGAATTAAAGAGAAGATCTGCAGGTTGGAAGAAACAGGTACCCGGACCAAAGGTAGAAGTGACGGTGACATGATGAGGTGATGACGGGGGGAATAAAACTGGTTTCTGAGTGCAAAAGTGAAGATAAAAGAGAATCATTCTACGTAAAAGAATCAATCAGACAAGTACTAGTACTTTCAGAAGCTACGTTAATACAAAATGTCTCCAGTTACTCACTTGTCCTCACCCATATCTCCCTCGCTTGGCACTCATACTGCTGATAGCTCTATTGAAGGGGTAGCGAACGTGTCCTTTGATGACTATATTGAGTGGCACGATCGGCAAAGGGCTTTACAGCCAGTAGGAGGTACTGGTGCTTCGGATTCTGCTGCAATAGGAGTAAGTTTAACTTTAATTTTTGAAAAGATAAGATAATAACTTTGCTAGGAAAATGATGTCAAAGAAGAGGAACGTGGGGAAGGGCCTAACGGAGAACCAAGAGCACCGAAGAGAAAATACCAGATTCTTAGCCCATCTACGCGCGAAACAATTTGCCGTCTTCGTCAACTAGGATGGAAATATCGTGAGCTGCATGAGGAATTTAATGTACCAATGGGAAGTCTCTCCCGTGTTATTCATGGAAGACATGTTTCCAATCCGAGCAGTCCCGGCTCAAGCCATCGGGGTCGCAAGCCGATATTTACTCCTCCTATTGAACAGCTTCTTATTGAGACAGCTACCTCCAGCTCATACAACCGCTGACTCCCTTTGGTTGAAGTTGCTAAGGCAGCTGGTATAAAGGCTTCCGATCGTTCTCTAAGGCGGATTTTTCGAAGCGAAGGCTATAACCGCCGTGTTGCACGAGTAAAGCCATTTCTCACTTCTAAAGCAAAAGAAAATCGCTTGACCTGGGGTATTGACTTTGGTGATTGGAGTGAGAATGATTTTAGAGATGTGATTTTCTCTGATGAAGCTGCCTTTAATTGTGGAGAATTGTCAGGTACTGTGTGGGTTACTCGGAGACCCGGTGAGGAATATGAGGAGGATTGCCTCGTTCCAAAATTTAAAAAGCTGACCACAGTCATGGTATGGGGAGCTATATATGGAGATCAAAAGTCAGAGCTGATTATTTGGGAAACTGGGAGCTGGAGGAAGATCTCTTCCCAGACATACCTTGATCGCATTATTAATCCAATTCTCTCTCCTTGGTGGAATCAGCTATGCCAACAAGGTAGCAATTCAGGTTATGTCTATTTTCAACAAGACGGAGCCCCAGCTCATCGGGCAATTAAAACAAAAAATGAACTCAATCACCTTGGGATCAGGCAATACATTTTCCCCTGGCCAGCCAGCTCTCCAGATATGTCACCAATTGAAGAGGTATGGAAAAAGATGAAACGGAACATCACTCGGCACAACCCCCGCCCAACCACTGTTCCTGAGCTACGATTGGCTATTCTGGACGAATGGAGTAATCTTTCATCAGACACCATTGCCAGCTATACATCTTCGGTACCTGAACGCATTCAAGATCTTATTATGGCCGGCGGCGGCCACACGAAATGGTAATGATAGGTGTTACAGGTATGCGGGCAGATTCTACAGAATTACCTATGGGATATATGATTATACTAATATCTGAGTCTGTCTAGATAAGAAATAATTATGCACTTTATGAATCTGTTTTTCTAGGTTTACGGGCATGGCAAGAAGATATCTGACAATTGGTCTTGTAGCCTTGTAGTTTGCAACAATTAGGCACTTAGCCAGAGGTTTTTCTTTTTCACACTCATTGCTGGCAGGACCAGGTATTGGGTATTTTCTTTTGTTTCTTTCACCCTCTTTGGTACTTGGTGTATGGGAGTTGGTCCACTGGCCCTACAGGACGGTATAGGCTTCTAGGATCATAAAGGATCAGAGGATATCATGAATGGTCTAAATTGTTCAGAATTGTGGATGATTTATATTATCAGGAGAGGGTGCGCATTTGAGAGTTCCTTCTTTTTTTTCCGGAGTGGTCAGCTATTCAGAGATCTATATATCTCCAAGTCTCTCCTTTGATAGCTTCTCTCACTAGCATTCTATCGCTTTTTGTTACTCTGCAATTTCGTTCTTAACAATTTGTCTAAGTATTCTTATTGGCTTGTGCTTTCTTCTAGTTATTCACCGAACAGAGAGTTTTATTTCCCTTCTTCCTTATGCTCGTGTTTGTGATATTAAGATGCAACTACTCCAGTATTTTAATGTCTTCCATAGCCCTGTTTTTTTCTATGACGCCAATTCCACAATTCCCGAGATTCCCTGTTCCTATCCCTGTTTTGCTCGATTTTTACTTCCATACCCGAGTACTCTCATGTTACATAATCTCAGCAGGCGCGATTCTCATAATTTTGACTAACCTCAACCGAGGTCTTGGTATTCAGCCGCATGATGTCATAAATCTCGGCAACTGGTGAGAATGTTAGTCTACTACTCGAGTAAGTTGTCTCGAGTAGCACTGGTTACTGCACTAGTCTACGAGTAGTTGTTCTATAAAATAAAAGCGCAAGGAGCGATGGGATGAAGTGGAGATATTAGCTCATATTTTAGTTTACCCTGGAGGTATAATAGCGGTGACGCCCATTGCAAGTGCCGTTATCGCCAAAGGAAAGGTGATAGAAGGAGGGTAGATGCGAATTGTCGCATAAAGTTGTCGCATGAGAAGCCCGGGATGCAGGAAGCTTCCTTAAAAATTTGGTTCATGCAACCACGCCGCGGAAGAGCCCACCAACGGATACACGACGAAATCTGGCCTGCGGCGAACAGGGGTTTTGGCACACAGAATGCGATTTGGGCAAAGTCGGGTAACGAGAAAAAAGAATCACATCCGCTGCCCTCCCTATTCGTCACCCACCGGTTTCTGTTTCGCCCCCGTTGAAGACTGTCGGGCTCGCCTACGGAAAGACCCCTCGATGTGTTTTGTACTTTAGTGCGCTTTGGCGGGGAGCTGTCATGATGTTCGCTTGGTTGACTGTCTTCCCGGTGCCCTGGTGAACGGAGGAATGTGCCGCACTGCGGGATGCGCGGTACTGCATTGTGGTAGGGTTTTCTCTATTCCGGGTGTCTTGGAGTTCTGTTCTTGTCTTTCTTTAAACGCACGCTCTCTGGCTTGATACGAACTGACGACGAACCCGCAACGACTGTCTACGCGATCTCCGGCTAACCGCCCTCGGGTTTCACGGCAGGGTACTGCTCACGACCTCCGGTCGCATTACGGCCAGTTTTTTTGATAGCTTTCGTTCGGTTGCCAACAAGGTCTAATCTGGCGCCGTGAGGTTCTGGCGCCGTGAGGTTCTGGCGCAACTTGCTAATTCTAGCGAGGCTGGAATAGACAGCGAGTCTCTACCATGTTTTTAGAGACCCATCCGGGCCACCGCAATCGCTAGGGAGAACACTCCCCGCAACGTCTAACCGGAGTTTTCTCCCGCAGTGTATGGGACACCTCCGTAGTCGGTGGGCCTTAAACCGCTCGTAGCGGGCATATAGGTAGTTGTACCTTGCCATGAACTTCACAGTACTACAGTACACTTCCGGCCTAACTTAAGGCACATCGTTAGTGTATTACCAGCGAAGAAATAAAAGGCGCAGCGTCGGAGTGGTATGAGCCATGCCCCTAGGCTGAACGAATCAGCAGTGAGAGACGATGGAGAGATTTCTAATTGTGGGATAGATGTTTGCTGCGTTGATGAGATTTACTTTGGCAGGCGCTTTGATTTTGGGTTTTCAGGCATCCTGGTAACATCCCGGCTGTTCTAGTTGCTCAACAATATCCTTATGTATGATATTACTGGGGAACTCCTGAGAAAGTTATGGTCCGCTCGCTCGGCTTGGCGGGGTTTACGCGTGGACTGTGTATGTTGTGTATCGGCGCTTTTTTCCTGCGCCGGTCTTTGATACCGGTATCGCGAGTATGGAGTGGGTGTTTTTGTTGCTGGGAAACCTAGAGGCAACTGTCCGAAAGATTTTTGAATTATACGGTTTACGACTTGCGAACTTATTACGAGAAGAATAATCGAGCATCGTGCTAAATTTACCACCTATCCTTAGACTCCAATATGGTCGGCAAAATCATTTTATTCGTACTCGAGCAAAGCGTTACCACACGCTTTGCCCTAATAACCGAATTTCCTTTTGCATGGGATTTTGGCGCATACAGGAACTCGATATCACTATTTACTGTAGGCATTAGTGTTGATCGTATTGGTTGACTCGTCATTTTGATCAGGCGACCGCAAGTTATACGCCTTATTCAAGAATACTATGCCTACAGAGCAGAGGGTAAATCGCCTATGCAGAGTGACAGGAAGGCGGCGTGTAAGTATCAACCGTCGTAGCTCCAGCCCCCTCTCCATCGCTCTTGCATGTTGGTAATGGGATTCCTAACTCGAGCCCACATATCTCCTCTATGGGGGGCAAGGCCGACCTTCATGGCGTGAAACTACCCAACGGCTGTTATCCGGTCATCATGAACTTTTTTTTATAACCCCCTACCTGTCGCGTCTTCGGGACACACCACCCCCTCGTTCTTTATGCCCGAACTCCATTCTCTCGCCACCGCAAACAATATATTAACGTCTCCATATGGATCAGGGAATAGAGCTTAATAATCTATCATCGAGAGCCAACTCTGCCGGCGAGCTAGACAGTCTTTATAATAGGGGATTTGGGGCACCTGCAGCTATAGCTAATAGAAGGCTTGAGATCCTCGATTGGATATCCCCTTCAGTACCTTGGGAAAGACATGAGGATATCAGCAATGACCGGGTGGATGAGATAGGACGGTGGCTTCTCCAAACCGACGAATTTGTAAAATGGCGATATGGCGGGGACAATGTTACCGATCAGGTCTTGTTTTGTTGTGGAAATGCCGGAGTCGGCAAAACCTACCTCAGGTGAAAAAAGACCCCGGTTCATTGAGCGAGGGAGGGTTTTGAAACTAATGAGAAAAACACTACCAGCTCTCTTTTAGTAGACATTTTGCGAGATGGCATTGGCGAGAACGAGATCGTGTCCGGGGTTTACTGTGACTTCTACACTCACGGAGGTCAAGCGATCCCCCACCTATTGGGTATACTACTCAAGCAAATATTATCAAACCTTAGGAGAGTCCCCACGGAAATACATGAGGAGTTTGACCGAGCAAAGGAGAGGTTAGACGGCGGCGTTGCTCGACTTCCTGAACTCCTCAATATGCTCATCGATATACTTTCCTCTGTGCCCCGGGCATATCTATGCATTGACGCGTTGGACGAATTTCCAGCAGAACATCGACAAAAGCTTTTCCGCGCGTTGAAGAGAGTGATTGACGATTCATCTGGCACTCGGTTATTTCTTACTGGAGGGCCTGGTATACGGGATGAGGTGAAGAGCTGTTTCGCCGGAGGTGTACAAGTGAGGCTTATCGAAGTTCCGAAAGAGGATATCGAGAGATTTCTGAGGATGAAGCTAGCGCAGGACAAGCATCCCGAGGCTATGGATGAGGATCTGGAGACAGATATTATCGGAATCGCTCCAAAGGCTACTTCCCAGATGTATGTAATGAAAGAACCGTGTCCAGAGTGGAAACTTGACCATAGCTAACGACGGCGACTAGATTCCTCCTCGCCTCCTTGAAGATAGATGCAATTCTAGCACGGGATACGATCACCAGCCGAAGGGAAATGTTGGAAAAAATGGCCAATTACTGGTGTGTTGGGGCCGTCTGCACCGCGGTATTGGACCAGGTCATGAAGTCAGGCGGACATGTAAAGGTTATAATGGAAGTGTTATTGTGGATTTCCCATTCTGAACAGCCAATGAAAGTGGGGGAGCTTTGTGATGCCTTGCATACGGAACTGGGATCCGTCATGTTTGGCATTGACCCTGGTTTCTTGACTAACATAGTATTGAGCTGCTCCCAAGGACTTGTCAAACTCGATAAAAAAGCATCAACCCTCAGGCTAAGACATTCCACTCTAAGAAATCATCTTAGAAAATACTTTGCCATATTTGATAGGGCTCACTCGAAAATTGCAGGGGTCTGCCTAACCTATCTGAATTGGATGGTTCGCAACCGCATTCACGGAGACACCCCGCTGGGTCAGTATGCTTCACTTTACTGGGTAACCCATTACCGGCGGCAAACCACTACTTCTGTTCAATCGCTCGTGCTTAAACTTCTCACCAATTCTTGGGATACGCCTCAATACCCAATATATCCCTTCCGGAAGAAGGGGGTATGGCCGGAGCTCTATCGCCAACCAAGCTATACCATTGGGCACACGGTGCTGCACTACATAGTGCTCCTTGAGATCGGTGACTTGGCTGACGAGTTTCTGGGAGGTAAAAGCTGGATTTGGGAAGTGAACCGGACCGACTCCTATGGCAGCACACCTCTCATTTGGGCTTCGAGATACGGAAACAACAGGGCGGTGTGGTTGCTCCTCCAGATGAAGGAAATCAAACCCGATTTTCCCGACTTCCTATTTCACAGAACACCGCTATCATGGGCAGCTGGGAGAGGGCACGAGTTCATCGTGAAATTGCTCCTGGCACAAGACAATGTGGACCCCAACACCCAATGCGAACGGGGCCAAACACCGCTCTTGTGGGCCGTTAAATGCCGGAAGGAGCGCGTGGTCAAGCTCCTTCTAGAAAATGCGGGGGTAGACCCGAATAGTGCGGGCGACGTCCATCAACGAACACCATTATTTTGGGCGGTCAAGGGTGGCCATCGGAGTATGATCAAACTACTTCTTCACAACAAAAAGGTCAACCCTAACATACCAGAGGATTACACGCCGCTGCATTGGGCCGCCGAGCACGACGACGAGGCCGGCGTTAAACTCTTATTAGAACGGGAAGATATCAAGCCCAACATTGTCGGCGGAGATCACCAAACACCGCTAGCACTGGCCGCCCGTTACGGGAACGGGGATGTCGTAAAGTTGCTCCTGGAAAGGGAAGACGTCGACCGCAACACGTTCGACGATCGCGGCAGAACACCGCTCATCTGCGCTGTCGCCCACAATCACAGGGACGTCGTGGAGCTGTTGCTGGGGGCGGGCCGCGTCGACGTAAACTGGAGAGACAAGAACGGTCGAACATCTCTCCACTGGAGCGCTGGTCTTGGAAACGAGGGCATCGTGAGGCTATTACTCGAACAGAAAAATATCGACGCGGACTCATCCGACATATTTGGCCAAACACCGCTTTCCCGCGCGGCGGAGAATGGGCGCCTGGGTGTGGTAAAGGTTCTCATGAGGGTGAGGGAGGTTAACCCTTGCTCCTTGGATGATGGTGGGAGAACACCGCTTGAGTGGGCGAGGCTAGGGCGGCATGAGAGCGTGGTGAGGTTGCTCCGTGGGTGCGAAGGCGTGGCTCCGGGGCCGCAGGGTGGGATTGTCCGGGAATCTCCCTCTGACACTTTCGGCTGCTCGGGTCAGGCATCGGGACAAGGGGTGTGGTGTG
Organism: Tuber umbilicatum; assembly: GCA_003313605.1. NCBI lineage: Eukaryota > Fungi > Ascomycota > Pezizomycetes > Pezizales > Tuberaceae > Tuber > Tuber umbilicatum. The sequence continues at coordinate 87,281 of QLOI01000250.1, read as the reverse complement.
ATGCCTTTGGGATGGCAACTCCCCTGTGGCCGCCAGGCTCTGGTACCCAAGCGGCCCCGACACCTGTGATAATCCACCCCCAAGACTGTACACACCATCCACTGCCGAAGGGCCAACTGGAAAGCCCCTCGGGATTCAAAACGGAGGAAACGAGACAACATGGTCAACTTTTCAGGGCACCCGAAATATCGGCAGATCAAAAACAGGTAACATCTGAACCCGAAGGCGACGGACAACAAGTGGAGACCCCCAATTCATTCCGCTTCCTCGGAATGATCGGGAGGGAGGTAATGTCACTACAAAAGAACTTTTTCTAACTACTGCTCTATAATATCTAATTATATACCCCCCCAACACAACCCCCAAGTCACCATTCACCCTTCAGCAGCACCGCACACCGCACCGTCAACACTCCAAGCGACAAAGATAACAAAACTGGTCCCTTCGGGAGTCTCTGATGCACACACAAGTGCTAGATTATGTACATGGCACACTTCTCTCCTGGCAGATACGGTAGGGGAAATTATAGAATGAATTTTCATTTTCATCTTGTCTTTTGTAACTTTTGTTTTCCCTAATCTCCGTTCATCCGATCGCACCGCATATAATACTCGCTGCTCGTTTATATACCCTTTTCTTAATATGGGCTGTGGATATAGGTAAATAATTGGTCTGGAAATTCACTGCAAGTACCTCGCGTAGTTTTATTCCTGGGCGTTACTCCGCCAGTAATACTAGCGCAAAGCAAGTTAAATCAAATGGGTGGCGATGGCGGGGTCCGAGTTCACTCGGGGTCCACCTCCTTGGAATATTCGAGCCGCTGTGCGTGAGCATTCCGCTTACCTTCTGCGAGCTGTGCTGCTTACCACAGATGAGGTGCGATTTATTTTATTCAGCATCGCAGTTGTGGTGAGATAGGTTTTTTATGGCATCGTGGTCAACAAATGGATGGGATTCGTGGAGCTCCGTGTCTCCCCACAGGAGGCAGTATGGAGGAGTTGAAGAAGGCGTACCTGAGAACTCATTAGGAAAGCCATTTCGACGAGATCTGATCAGATTAAAACCTAACGATTTGTACCTCGGACAAACCCGATCAGCCCGTTCTTCCAGGTCCATCAAAGATAGTAATTATGGAAGGAAAAATCGGGAAAGGGAGGGGAACAAGGTATCAAGTAAAAGTTTGAACAAGTTCCATCATACCACACTTGATGCCTACCTACGATGGGCGCCGGCGATCTTAGGAAATATATTCCTGCCCGAACGGCGCCGGCCATGTGAGAGATCGTGATAAGAGTGCCCAGCATCCGGGCGTCAGAAAGCCATTTTAGTGTTTCCTACACACGCGCATGTCTATTTTATGCTATTTAGCTCCCGCACCACCTGATAGCAGAGCGGCTGACCATTGAGCTTGCCAGCCCTCCAGGAGACAGGTTCGTGCCCCGCGATGTTTCATTGCGATGGCTTGGTTGACGCCTGCTTGAACTGATTGGTGTGTTTCCTTCACCTACGAGTGATTGCGCAGTGCTAATAAATATAGACTTCATTGTCTCGATAAACCCCCACGCAAATGGGATTTAGGATTCTGTCGCAATCTACGGAATTCCGGCAACGGGGTGAAGATGCGGGTTGAGCTTGCACACAACTTCGCTTTTCATGATGAAGTCGATGATTGCGTTGGCTCCTAAGGTATGGCTTCTGTAGCGTGCAGGGGGGTACATTACTTGAATCACGATATTCAGTGCTAGTAATGGCTTTCCGGACGTCATTAAGTATTACTGCGAATCGCGCGCTCGTATGAAGAGAGATGCCCCCGAAAGACTTTCTCCCGGCTGTTGCTGTGCGTTGAATTTACTTCACTTTGCAGTAAGTTAACCGCCGGTGGAATAACTTTGTATCGATAGATTTTAGTTGTGGACATGAAATTATCGATGATCCGGACGCGTCCGCAGTTTTGGGGTGGATGTCGTAGAGGTGATTTCCAACCGCTTTATCACCCCGACCTACCGGAAATCCAGATTCCCCTTGTTGAATCTAGAAAGGAATGCTACTGCCCTCGTAGTAACGACTAGGATTCCATCGTGCGGTACGTCGGACACCTTGACTTTGGATCCCTCGCGCAAGGGTAGTCGCACCACCAGCTTCCCAGAGGTCATCGTTGCGTTCAGCGCTGGAAGAAATTTCAGACTTGGATTCATAAATTATCATCGCAGAGAAGAAACCTACTTTGGTCACTTGGCCTGATTCTCCTGACCACCGCATGTTTTGCCACCGCAGTATACCCCAGTTGCGCAAGGAATTTCCAGGTCTTGCAACCGCGATCTATACTAGAACCAGCGAGTATGCAAAAGCCAGTGAGTGCGATTGTGATGAAACCGTTAGTAATGCTGCCTCCTGGCTTTACCTTGCTTCTGAGAAAGAGCAACTAGCTATCTAATACCACTTGGGTTGAAACGCCTCATTAAAACGATACTAGCACCCCCCGCCATGGATTCCCACAGAAAGCCTGGCTGGAAACTATCACTCAAAGCGCCCGACGTAAACTGCCCCCAGAATCCCCC